>JAVHNF010028906.1:0-15375 GCA_034783455.1 Micropsitta finschii | reverse complement strand
CGATCTAGATGATAATAAAGACACCAAAATGGGTAATGTGCTACAACCTAGCTCATATCTCAACCATAACAGAGCACCTCATACACACAGAAACCACCACCCTTATACCTGCTATTTTATCCAGGGACTTTTTGAGCTGTTTATTGAGGGATATTATTGTTTCTGCTTGTTCCATTTCTCTTTTTCTATTTCTTCTTGCTCATACATACCAGTTTTAAGCATCGTTTAGTCCACACTCCCTACATCTGCTTTTTCCTTTTGGTCAAGAGACAACATTCTCCTCCAAAAAGCATCAGGTTTTGCATGCATGATTCCATTGTTCTCACTTTGCAAAATCAAACTGTTTGTCAGACAGGTCCTGGTCTTGGTGAACACATGCTGATCTGACTGTTCAGTATGATCATCACAAGTAATTTTCAGCCTCTCCTATGTTTCCCTCTTTCTTGCACTTGGTTGGTTTTAACTTCCAGAGATTTTGTGCAACACCAGAACCTTCCCTATGTTTTTAAGCATATATAACAGGACTCAACTTCCTGCAACTTGGAAACATTTTCCTAAGGCACCCCAGCAGCTCCAAAGATCACCCTCCTTCTATGTATTGCAGCTCTAGTAATAACAGCACCAACTCTAGTAATAACTCATTCAGCCACCCTCCATGTTATTCACAGTCAAATGCCAGCTACAGAGAAACAACCTGATACCTGAAACATCCCTTCTCAAACAACTTGCAGTACAACACTTCTTTTGCTAGAGCTTCTCACTCACCTTATGCTCACCATCTCTCCTCTTTACCATTCCAAACTTCTCCAATACTCTGGATTGCCTCCAGTCCCTAAGCTCTTCCTCTTATCCAGCCTTTCCCTCACCTTTGCACACCTGCATCCTCTTTCCCACACAGTACCTAATAAATCTCAAAAGCTGTGCTTCCCTGTAGGGTTCTTCCTAATTTGCTACAGTTGTTGCTAGATTGAAGCCTTGAATGTTCAATTGGTAGATGTCCACCAATGTATTTAAAAGGCTGCATCTTGTAAGTTTGTTGGGGTGAGTTTTGAAGTTACAAACAGATTTGGGGGTGTTATTAAATCTATTTTTTTATCATAAAGCTTTGCTAGCAGTCCATTTTTTCCTTAACACTTCTGATATTTTTTTTTTCCAGTATCTCTGCATAGATTTTTCAAAGCTGTATGTCTGTTTTGGTCACACACTTCAGTTCACTTATGAACACTATCATCAAATCATCATCTTCTTTGGTACTAAATTCATCCTCTGGGAACAGAAGTCTTGCCCATCCTGCAGATATCAGGTCAATATGAATGACATATTTGCATAGGCACTGGGGGGTGGAGTATGGGGTGCAGAGAGTATTTATGTAATGAAAGCATGTGTCAGGGACTCTGTTCAGCTCCTGATTCTATATATCACAGGCTTTCCTGGTGATCTTGGACACCCTGCTTTATTCCTATATGACTCAACTTGTTAGCTGTAAAATAATGAGGATAATAATCTGTTTAGAATGACCAGTTCTCATGAAGTTGTGGGGAAAAAGCTACAGACAGGTAAGTAGGTAGAAAGATAAAAAGATCTTTCAGTCTCATAGGTTGGAGTGGGATTTTTTGACCTACCCCTCTTCAGAGTGCTTGAAAGTGAAAAAAAGGATTATCTTTCTCAGTGGGACAGATAGACTCAGTGAGAACATTCATCTGGTTTTTAAAGTATCTCTAATTTCCATTGTCATTCAGGGAATTTTTTACTTTCTCCCCCCACCTTGTGTATCTGCTCTACTCCTAGCTCTGTTTTCCTGAGTTCAAAAGCATTTCCACTCTCACTATTCAGATGGTTTTGTGTTTCAGAACTCCAGACATCAGCAGTATATGACTTGTAACATGACATTTAATATATTTTTACATACAAGTTTGCTCTGGGAGGCCTTTAACATTGCTTTTAGTAAGAGCAGTCTCTTAAGAGAAAAAAGACTTTCATGGCTATCTTGTTTTGTATTAGCATGTAAAACCACCTCTCTACTTTCTTGCATTCTGTGGTTTCTTCTACGACAGTGCAGATGAATGGATGTATATTTTATTTCTTGGAAAGATCTAATCATAGCATGGGAAGAGACAAGAAGCCAGTGAGAATCCTCTGATCAGCCAACTCTCCCTAGATCAAATGCTCTCTGGGAACATCTGCCTTAAAGATACCAGGTGTTCGTAAAAAAATACCAATAATAAAGTGCTTATATGTCGAATATTTGCAGGCATATTTAAAAGTTTGTAACAATCATTCTTTGTAAAGTAACTAGGTTATAAGTTTAAGCTGAAACTAACATTCATAAGCCAAAGCTAGTGTGCATCTGCTTCTGTGGTTGGTATGAGAGGATGGTCCAAGTACAGCCATGAGCACATTATAACATTTGATATTTTTAATCAAATCCCATTTTAAGGTGTGCTGTGTTTTACTCTGCTAAAGGTCATTTTAGTTACAGTAGCATTAAGGGTTTTCAATAAAACATTTTAAATGCCAGTTATATAACTGCTTTTAACATTTAACAGCCACATTGGTTACATGACCTGAGACAAAGGGTATTTTCTCAGCACTTTGATATATTATGGCTAGATTATCCTTATGGGAATGTTCGGTTTCATAATGGCCTCAGGTCATTCCATATTATGTGGCATAGGATTTATTTTTTTTTTTCACCTAAACAATAATTGCTAATGAAGCCAATGGTGATGGAAGTTCAATGACATGGCAGAGGATAGAGGCTGTAGTCAATAATAGCAGCAGACTCTGGGCAGTAGGAGAAGTTCATCAGCACTATTCAAGGACGAGGAGGTGCAGCAGTAAGGAATGAACGCACACTGGTCTGTGTCAGCGCTGCACCATGTGTTAAAAAAAAAATAACTCAGTTAAACAGAAATTCTTTCCTCCCTTGCATCTCCAAAGCACTGTATCATTAAAATATGATCTATAATAGGACATAAGATATATAGAATATAATATAGTATATATAGGATATAGTTTCAGGACATCATACCCAATTGTATGAGGGCACATGTAGAGTTATACAACTCAATACCTATCCTTTAATTGTGGGACAAGGGGATGCTGTGAGATGAACAAGCTCCATTTGATGTACAAGAAACTAATGACAGAGCTTATTATTGAGGGCAGACAGCTATTTTCTGTTAGGTTCTCTATAGGAAAATACCACTGAAGCAGCATCTTCAGCTGTGGCATCTCTGCTGCCAGCACTCCCAGATTGTGGATCTCATTCCTAGACCAGCAACCTTTTTGACTCAGAAATGAGACTCCAAGTTGCAGATCATCATGAGCCAGTCAAAAGGACTCACTATTCTCTGTTTCTCTCGTACTTTTCCTTACCTCTACCTTCATATTTTGGGTTCTTGTGGTTAAAGCCACCTCTTTGTGATCCTGAACTGTGGTTAAAGCCACCTCTGTGGCTAAACTAACTGTGGTTAAATCCACCTCTGTGTGGTTAACTGTGGTTAAAGCCACCTCTAACTGTGGTTAAAGCCACCTCTGTGTGATCCTGAACTGTGTAGCACAGCTGGGGTTTGCAGGAGGTTCTAGCCATGCTTGTAGGCTTCTGCCTTTTCACATCAAAGTAAGAGGTTCTTTTCTGGCAAATCATTGCCAAAAGACAAAAAATATCTTTAGAAAGCAAGATTTCTTAAGCCTCCTTTCTTTAAAATAGAAAGAAAATATTTGTTTCAGAAATGAAATAAAAATGGTCTATCATGTGTTTTCTCCTGCTTTGAGCAGGGGATACTAGATGTCCAGCCTAGATTATTCTAAGAAAATACATATGTTTCTTGAAAAGTGATATAAGCAAAAGACATGGTGACAGTTCTTTTTCACAGCTCATAGGCATCATGTTTTTCTCAGTGACTGCAGGTTGTAATGAAATTAAGAAGTTGCTATGTTTTCAGAATAATTCAGAACATTATTTCCAAACAATATTACAGTGGCTTCATTCACATAGCTATAGTTAAGACTATGTCAATACTTCTCTTATAAACCTTGTTTTTCAAGGGCTTATAACTTTATAGCTGAGCCATAATTAGATAGGATTTGAGTTACAGCACAAGAGTTTAGTCTGTCTGTGAGAACATTTTTGCTAATATTAATAAAATCAGTTTTAAATCATAGAAAAGTAAAACATAATACTGTATATGCATATAAAGGATTCTTTAACATTAAACAGCTATGATTTAAAAAAGGGAATTTTGACAAGTGATTAGAATATAACATGATCTCAATTTCTTTTTGTCCTTTTAAAAGAAAAAGAGAAAAAAAATCGCTATAGAAACAGTTTGAGAAACATACAGAAATTCAAAATTAGAGTGTACAGTTTCTCCTTAATTTATGTTGTTATGAAGAACAGATACAATGATCTCATTAAAAGGCACAGAGCCAACCAAATCTCATATTCTGTGGCTTTTTTTCAGTTCTTACTTTGGTCTTGCTGCTATGTAAGCATAGTTTTCAGTATCTGATATCATTCTGTTTGAGCATTTTATGACAATACCAATTTGCACCCTGCCTGTGGTTTTACAGTCACTTCAGACTCAGCTATTAGCCCATCCTTCTGCAATCCCTGTTTCCATTGCCATTCTTAATTAAAATGCAACTCAAACACCTCCCATTTCCAGTCATTCCAGTCATACCAAACTATTCCAATGTGAGCCCAGCTCACCCTTTTGGCATGAGTCAGCTCTCATTTCTATTCATGGAGCTTTCTTGACTTCATCAGGATTTCATGTCAAGGAGAGCTGTATTTGGTTCACTCACTGTGTATCTTAATGGCAACATCTGGATATCCCAAAGGAGCTAATGAAGTCCCATGAAATGAGGCCAAGTAATTGATGTCTTTATGCAGAAACTAATTTGTTCATAAAATCTTGCCCTTTGTATCATAAATTGTTCTGAAAAAATACATGCAGTGAGAAAATGGAAAAGAAATGCCAACGTTGGTTACTCAAAATGTCTTTTTCTGGTAGGTATAAACTGTAACAAAAGAAATAAATATGGCAGTGTGGAAAGCCAGTAGCTCAGCAAAGCCCTGGCTGCTTTTCAGGAACTTTCTTCCTTCACTTTACCCCTCCCCAGCTTTACTCCTACCTAGTTTTGCTTTGGACTTCAGTCTCCTCCTCTGTCCTGTGACAATTTCCCTGTCAGAGTTCTACAACGACCCTAAACCCCTGCTTTTCCTAACCTTTAAGTTTCTAGATTTATCCATCCCACAATGATTGTATTTGAAACATTCCTTTTCATGCAGACCTTGCCTTCCTGTGCAAAACTGCTGGGTGCTCATTTGAAAACAAATCAAATGAATTTGTTTTGAATTAAAAAAATTCAAAAAGAATTATCCAGAAGGGCAGGCTGTTGATCTGAACCCCAGGGTGTATTCAGAGAGGAAAGCTGCCAGTGCTGCTGGGAAGCAGGGGAGCCACATGGACTTACTGTCAGCATGGAGCTTCATGTACCCCATCAATGCATATGGTGGCCTTGAAGCGCTTAATCCTGTGAATAAGCCCATTGCTCCACACTGCAAGGTCCTTTGGGGTCCTGTCCCTGTGTGAGTTGTCCCTGCATGAGTTCCTCATCCACTGGTCCCGTGTTTGAAGACATGGCAGGGAGTAAAGGTGGCTCTGAAGCTGTACTGGCTGAAAGGAGGTTGTTTCACTTTTCTGCTAACTTGACTTTCCCCAATCAGAACTTTTGCTTCTTTGCTGGTTTATGCTTCAGGTCCTCAGGAGCAGCACTGAGAGTAATTGCAATGGTATAGGAAAGGGGAAAGCTGCTTTCCTGTCTGCTAATCAGAGCTGTGCGGGCAGGCACTGAGGAAGGATGGCTCTGCTCTGGCTCAGGATGTGTTGGAAACAATGCCTATTTATAGGAGGGGCCCCTTGCTGCCTGGAGCAGCCTGGCTGGGCAGGAAGAGGGTCTCACAGCGGGGCACAGGAGCACTGCAGTACCCCAGGCCAGGGGGTTGGGACAGGGATAGGTGGGGTTTGGATTTTGTGTGTTCTGTGTCATTCTTCAACTTGTTCTGCCCTGTCCCTGCCCCTCTGTGGTGGGATCAGCTGGGGCCTGCCTGTACCTCGCTGCTGGTGGAGCGGGCAGGGGATGCTGTGCTAGAGCTGGCACTAGAGCCATCTGCACAGTGGTGGCTTCACCTCACTTCTTCAGAGACATGCTTGGTGCTGGTCAGGAGTTCTGAGAATATGAGGTATCCCAGAGAGCTACAGATAGAGCCAAAGGGCTCCGAGGCTGGGGACACCACATGTGTCTGTATTAAAGTCGTGTTGAACCTGTAGGTGCTGGGGCTATGCAGCCAGCCAGGGTCTCTCTGGCAGTTTCACCCACCTTTTGTCCTGTTCTCCCTGGAGGACCGTTTGCTCCATCCTCTGGATTTCACCCTGGGGTAGTCTCAAAGAGCATAACTCCTGTTTGCACAGGCTCTGCTTGGGTAGAAGTTAGTGTTTCTTCAGCATTCCTTCTCCTCTGCTGACCTAAACATGGCTGCTTTCCTCTTGAGCGTGAGAACTCACCAGTTTCTTCTGCATTTTGGCCTCTTGTATGCTTTTAAAACCTGCCCTGGCTCCAGGCCACAGGCTGGGCAGCACTGCCTTCCGGTCCCTTTTATGGCAAATTTAGGTCAGGTGTTGACAAGCAGAACATCAGACAGGTTTTTACTTGTGTTGTGATGCAGGAGCACGCTCCCAGGAGGAGCAATCTCTTCTGTCATCACAACTGGCCTAGTCCTTCTGCATGAAGCAGCAGCCATCCTGTTGCTGCTGACTCTCTGGAGAAGTAGATGGGGTTCCCTTTCTCTGGAGCTGATGTGGTATCTTGCTGTGTTGGGAGCTCTTGTAAAGACATCCTGCTGCAGTGGTTTGCTATGTGCTGCCTGAGGTGCTCAGAGCACCAGGAGGAGCTGAGCACTCTTGCCAGGCCTGCCGTGGTCCAAGCAAGCAGCAGAGGGGATGGCTGAGGGCCCTGCTGCAGACAGGCTGTGCTGCTGTGTTCCTCTGCTGTTAAATGCTTTCCTTGAGTTTGGACCCTTGGGATTCCTGGCTGGGTTTTGTTCCTGTTGTGGTGTTGTGTTTGTTTTTTTAAGCCAGTGGGACCTCTCTTTCCTTTCGTTAGCCCCCCCCGACGTGTGCTACACAAACAGGCTTTGTGGGCAGCGTGCTCTGGAAACCAGTCTGGAACATGTGATTTGAGGAGGAATGTTCTTCAGCAACTGCCAGAGCAGCAGTAATGTGTATGGCTGGAGCTCAGCTGATGGCTCTGCTCTTCTCTTTCTCTGCAGGTTGTGCTGCCAGGCTGTCCTTGCAGAGCTGACACCCAGGGGCTCTTGGACACCAGTGGGTGCTTTGGAGCCTCATGCCAGCTTGATGTGTGCGGGACACAGGTGGATGTGGACAAGGCTGGAGATGGGGCGTTTATGAGCACCTTGGCACTTGGCATGCACCCAACAGGGTCAGTGGACAACAGCTTCTCCCGCTCCTCTGCTGTGCAGACCCTCTCCCGGAGCCACTGCCGCAACATCAAGCAGAAGATCTCCCAGTGGGAGGGGAGAACACGAGGGTGCTCCAGCAATGAGAAACAGCATCCGAAAGACTTTGGAGTCAAGTATGATCCTAGCTGTGATGCTCTGCCCAGAGTGAAGCCAGATCATGCAGAGGAGGGCAGAAGGACTGGGTCCAAAGATCCAAAGAGCTTGGGCTTGGACTTCAGGGAAGATGCACGGGGCTGCTTGCAGACTGACGGCTGTGGTGACCTCAAGCCCTGGGCATACAGCCTAGTTTCCCAAGCCAAGGAGAAAGGAGAGTTGCAAGCTGGCCTCCTTGACCCAGAAGCAAGACTGCCCCCAGGGAACTTCTACACCTCACAAGCTCTGTGGAAAAGAGTAGATCCCCATCTGCCTGGCAAGGCCCCACCAGTTCCCTTGGACCTTCAGAGGAAGCAAGGGAGCTATTGCTCCACAGAAAGAGAACTTAAAATCAAAGGAGCAGAATCTCTCTGCAGGGCAGAGAGGAGCTTGAAAAACATTTACTCTGAGGCTGAGGGGCAAGAGGAAGTCCCACCACCTCCTGCTGCTGTCCCACCACCTCCTGCTGCTGTCCCACCACCTCCTGCTGCTGTCCCACCACCTCCTGCTGCTGTCCCACCACCCAAGCCACGCAGGACTTTCCGCTATCTAGCAGAAAAGGGTGCTGGAAGCTGTGGTGATGCCAGTGCTACCCGGGAAGCTCCTGTACAAAAGCAGCATGGAGGACACTCGGTGTCATCCTCCAACAACTCTGAGAAGAGAATAGCCAGCAGGAGGATCAGAGGAAGAACCCAGAGGTACAACAATTCATCTCTTGTGTCTCCTTAAATCAGTTTCTAGATGGGTTCCAACAGCTTGCTTGCCAGTGTCCTTGTACAAGTGCTAGTACCAATGTTGTTGATGGAGGGAGGATATTTCTGGATGAAAGCATCCCCTTTCCAGCATTGCTTGTGCACTGCTTTTGCTGCTGATAATCACAGAATCATAGAATCATGGAATGGTTTGGGTTGGAAAGGACCTTAAGATCATCCAGTTCCAGCCCCCTGCCATGGGCAGGGACACCTTACACTAGACCAAGGCTCTGTCCAGCCTGGCCTTGAACACTGCCAGGGTTGGAGCATTTACCACTTCTTTGGGCAACCTGTTCCACTGCCTGATAAGCTTGCAAAGAAGGGTAAAAGATCTAAACAGACGTCAGTCCTACACCCTAAGGTGTGGGACTCAACAGAGTTGAGTGACAATATGCTGGTCCCAACGAGGGTGCTGTCTGCTTCTTGCCCTGAGCTTGCCCTTAGCTGCAGTTTATGGATTATGGAATAGATTTCTCTTTATGCAGTGTGCCTGCTTGGTGTTCCAGCTTTCCTGTTGCAGCAAGTTTGGCTATTCTTCCCTTTTTCCCCATCCATGGGTCCCTGGTGCAGAGTAAAACACCTCTGAGCTAGCTTGATGCTACTTCTGCTTACAGAGGAGCTGCCTAGGGCAGCTGTGCTAGAGTGTGCACATGATAGGTGGAGATGTGACGAGGACTCCTGAAACATCCTTTCACCATGGCAAAGCAAGCAGCAACAACCCACATTTTATGATGATGGGCTAAATCCCTGCCAGCTCCTTTGTGATCTCTGTGCCATGAGTTTGAAGTGGGAGCCAAGTGTTTGAGAACTGAAGCTCACAAATGTGATAACACCCTTCACAGAAGCAGTAGGTGAGCTCCAGTAGAAAGCAGTGCCCTAATTCTGAGGACTGCTGCAAGTGCTTAGTCTGCAAAATGTGGTTTGGGTTCTTGCCTCTCTGGCAGGACAGGACTCGTGACATCTGCTTGGAGTGTGCTTGGCCATGGAGCCTCTAACTTCATGTTAAGTTAGAAATCTCCCAGTGTGAGCAGGACTCACTTGGTGCGCTGGCTTTTGCTGGGATAGAGTTAATTTTCCTCATAATCGCCTGTGTGGTGCTATGTTTTGTGTTTGTGGTGAAAATAGCCTTGAAAACACGCCAGTGTTGTAGCTATTGCTGGGAAGTCATCACATGGCCTCAAGGCGTTTTCTGCTTCTCTCACTGCCCCACCAGTGAGCAGACTGGGCAAGGGGTTTGGAGGGGACGCAGCCAGGACAGCTGATCCCAACTGAGCCAAGGGATATCCCACACTGTATGTTAAAAGCAGTGAATATTTGGGAAAGGAGGAAAGGGGGGGCTTTTAGAATTACAGCTTTTGTCTTCCTGAGTCACCACTGTGTGTGATGGAGTGTTCCTGGAGATGGCTGAAACTGCTTGGTAAGGGGAAGTAGTGAATGAATCCCTTACTTTGCTTTGCTTGTGTGTGCAGCTTTGGCTTTACCTGTTGAACCGTCTTTATCTTGACCCAAGCATTGTCTCACTTTTACCCTTCTGCTTCTCTCCCCCATCCCACTGGGTGGGAGCAAGTGAGTGGCTGTGTGGGGCTGAGCTGCTGTCTGGGCTTAAACCTCAGCACTTAGAAATCAGAGTCCAGAGTGAAGCATCCCTGTGCTTGGTGGCCCCAGGGAGACCATACTGTGTGTGGGCTGGAGACAGAAATTCACTGGTACATGCAGTTGCCTTTAGAAGAAGTGACACTGGTTTTCCTCTAGGAAATCTTTTGAGTTTGAGGACATCCAGGGCTTCCGCAACCGGATGGCAACCACTGAGTCCCACAGGCTTCAAGAAGAGACAAATGGCACTACAGGATCCAGGCTTGTCTACACACAGTCAGAAGACAACATCTATGAGGACATTATCTGTATGTGCCTGTACTTCTGGGGGCTGCACTTGCTTTGTTTAAGGGTAGTAAATTTGTTGAGGAGGGAGGAATGAAGATGAGAATGCAATGAGGCCCTTTCTAGCTCTGTGACTTTTAAAGTCTTCCCCATCTGGGGTTCCTTGTTGATGTTAGTAACTATCTGCATGTGAACAGCCTGATTTCAGGGGTCATGGAAGAGCTCTAGAACTGGCCTGTGCTAAACTGATTTATAAACTCTTCAAATGCTTTGCTTGGGTGCTGCACAGAGCTCAGTGTGAACACTGTCAAAATCAGCTGCTTTGCAGTAGAGCTACTTTCTCTGCAGTGGTAGGAGTGTTTTGCTTTGCTGAATCCATGCACAGTTTGCCAGGTTGATGGTAGTGGGTTACAAGGGTCTTTGAGTGGTAGGAACCTAACCCATCTTAAACCAAGTCTCTCTCAGGCCCTGTTAAAGCTTGACAGGCAACTGCACTCTGTCTCTGCTTACATCCCTTGCAAGAGTGCAGGACTTGATCTCCTTTCCTAAATCCCCTAAAGCCCAATGCTTTTCCAGGTCCTGCAAAAGAGAACCCATATGAAGATATTGGAGTGCTGCCCTTACCCCTCTGGAAGGTCCCATCTGTCTGGAAGATGCCACCCCCCCGGAGCACCAGTAGAGCTCCCAAGGTAGGATGAGGGGGTTAAGTTGTCATGTCTTTACAGAAAGTCATCCTCACCAGGGCCCTGTTTGTCCTCTTCCCTCATCCCACATTCCCTACTACTACATTATTGGTTTACTTTGGATTTTATTGTTTGTTATTAATGTAAATGATAATGAGCAACCATGGCAATGGCAGTTGATTAAGCTGCTAACGAGCAAAATAATAGGAACAAGAGAGGGTTAATGAGATGCTTGAGTAGGTGGGGTGGGATGGAGAGCTTGGTAAAGCAGGAGGCTGCAGGAAGTCTGTCATTTATAATCTGACTCCTTGGGCCAAAGGGTAATCCCATGCATAACCATCTCTTCTGATGCTGTTTTCTAGCCTCCCCCAAAACCTCCCTTCCTCAGTCGCAAGACTCTTGAGCCAAAGCCCTCCCAGTCAAGTTTCCAAGGGAAAATGGTGAAGGACACAACCCTTCCTGTCACACTGTCTGAGTGGAAGCTGTTCCAAGCAGCAGAGGCTGCTAGCAGGCGAAAGAACTTGCCCTGGGTGAGATTTAAGCGTGAAACCTTACTTCTTGCATGGCATTTCACAATCTTGCTGCTTTTGTAGCACCTTCTAAGTGCTTCGTAAGTGGTCGTGGCAGGTGAATGCTGGTTGGCCCTGCTGTGTGTGTGGACAAATGGCCCTGCTCAAACCATTTCCCCTCCAGGTAGCAGGGCAGGTATTTGGGGATCAGAAACCAGTGTCAGTTCTAGCTGTGGCAGTGCTGGGTTTGTTGGCCAACAGTCTGGAAATGGAGTACTGGGTGCTCACCTGGCAGTCAGTGTTGTGTGTGAATACGAGCTCTTCCTTGTGCTTTGTCATTTAAGCCTTGTTGCTACTGCTTCCATGAAGTGTGGTAATGCTGGGTTTGTGCTGAATGTGGTGCAGGAATGCGAGAAAGCTCCCTGGGAGCTAAAGGGCCAGCTCTGTACATGTCTCCTGTTCCTGATGACTTCTCAGACTGACCCTTATCTTCCTGCTCCAGGCACTGGGTTGTTAGTGGCTGACAGTGTGGGGCTGCTGTGGGGAGCTGGCTGGGCCCTTGGTTACTTGGCTTGTTGGCTTGGAGCTCCTGACTTGCCATCAGCAGCATACCCTTGCAGCTATTTCATAGTCTAAAGGTGAAGAGTGGCTTTTAGGGAGAAGCACATTTCACAAAGCCTTCCTACTCCTCTGCTGCCTCTTCCTGCTCCCTCCTACCTGTGTGCCATGTGCTTCTGAGGCTAGAGAAAGGCTTTTAATCCACCTTCACAATAGAGGACTCCATTGTAACTCTCATTTGATGTGTAGAATCTTTCTAGCTAGCAGTACCAGTGACCAGCTCATGTGCCTCAGTGCTAAAGCACGGAATGTGCTCTAGAAGTTTAGCTGCAGGTACCACTGCAGTGCAGTTTGTACATAGGCCTCAAATTCCAGTTGTGGAAATGGTAACAACTTACTTTTGCCACAGAAAAGTAATTTAACTTATGCAGATCTTTATTTCTTGTGGAAATCGGGTGCATTTGCTCAAATTGCACAAGACCGAGAGGCAGAGCTGGAGAGCTGCACAACACTGTTCAAACATGAAGTGCTTCAGATAACAAACAACTTCTGTCTGGGTTTAAACAAACTGTAGCCCTGGAATATCAGGAAGAAGAGGGCACTATTATAGCAATGCTGGGATGGAGAGAATCTTCCATTTGGAGGGGGAGCATACAACAGTCTCCAACAGCAAACCTGTTCCAGAAATCTGGTAGCAATTTGCATGCAGGAAGCACACTTGACTCTTTTTGCTCACAAGGAATTGAGCCAAGGTTGCTCGAGAGGTTGAGGAAAAGGTTGGAGTGTAAGAAGAAAAAGAGCTGTTTTTTCTTAAGAAACACGCAAACACACCCAATGTCTCTCCATGGTGATTCAGCTGCACAAAACCAGAGAATTCCCACAGAAATCCTTTAGGTAAGGCTGTACAGGAGGGGGAAGAAATCAGCTTATGTAGCAGGAGAGTTGCTTTCTGCTGTGGGCTGTTCTCCTTGCAGCCTCCTCGTGCTGGGACTGGCTAATACAGAAAATGGGGAGGAATAGACCTGAAAAGAAGAGCCTAAGCTTGGTTTGCTGAGCTGGGGATAAGGGATTGAGCTGAAAAACAGGTTCTATTGCAGAAGATCTTCCTTTTTATGCAGCATTTGTGGTGACAAATGACTGGGCCTCACCCTCCTACATTCAGTGGGAGCATTTAATGAATTCTTGAGACAAGAATGGACTTGACCTGCTCACTGCATTTCCCATAACTCTTCCTTTGACACACAGAACCAGAGCCACCTATAGCATCTATACCTGGCAACTGAGGAGGGAACCCAGGGAGGCAGTGACAAGAGTAACAGAAAGCATTAGGACTTTGGACCAGATATGTGGTGTCCCTATTCTGTCCCTCTGCCTTTCTTCACCTATGCAAAACAAAGACGTGTAATCCTCCCATTTTAGCAGACTACCCTGGGACAAGGACTGTGTTAGAGCAGCCTTGTTCTGGGCCCGATTTGTGCTTTGGAGAACTTTCTGTAGCTGTCTGACATCCAGCTTCACTTGAAAAGTAAGCAAGCAAGCAACCAACCCTAAGCTACAATCAGAGTGCTCTGCTTTTTCTGGGCTTGGAAAGACCTGGGATGCTTGAGAGCATGCAGAGTTCAGAGTCCTTGTAGTGGAGGGCTCAGAAGGTATTCTTGCAAGTGCCTTTGCAGTTGGCCTTTCTAATAGACAATGGAGATCCGAAGCCAGAATGCTTGTACAGTTTGGTGTCAGCTCTAAGTTGTGCTAACGGGAATCTCTCTTATAGCAGAAATTATGTGTGGATTCAGTATCCACTGAGCTGTGCTAGAAGTACTCTAGCAAGCAGCCTCTCAGCCTGGCAGGACTTGAGCAGCCTTTCCAAGTGTTGTAGTGCTAGATGACTGCTGTTGGGCTGCGGTCCTGTTGGCACCTGGGAGCCCTTTTCTGGACCTCCACGTTAACCTCTGCTTCCGTTTTGGATTTCAGCTGGTACTAAAAATCCAGGAGATCTTTGATTCTAAGCGTGGAAAGAAGAGGGTGAAGTTGCTCAGTGCTGCAGGGAGAGAAGCACCTCCAGTGAAAGGTATAGAGTCTCCAGCACCGTAAACCTCTTGAGCAGCACAGTTCCTGCACATCCTGGGGTACTGCTGAGGCAGGCCGGACACCACCACCTCCTGCACCTCCTGCTGGGCTGACTCAACAGTGCTGGCCCATGTCTTGCAGCTGTAACTGCTGAGCTTTCAGCAGTGCTTATACTGGGAACACTTGCTTAACCCAAGTTTAATACTGGCGCAAGTGGCAGATTCGCTGTGATCTCAGCCTGGGCTGCTGGTTAAAAGTGGTGTTTCAAAAAAGCAGAACAAACCCTCAAGTTGCTTCACCTCTGACTGCTCCACTCATCACTTTTGTGCCTCTAAAGTGAGGTTCTTGTGTTCTGCTTTTTGTAGTCATGGCATGGTCTTTATTTACAGTATATTCTATTCAGCAGCTCTGTTAACTTTTGCTGTGGTATCAAATAGCCACTTGGTTTCTGTTCTTTGTGTTCAGCTGACCTACAGGTGGTTTACTAGAAACAGGGACATGGCATCAGCTCTGCTGTAGCACATTGCCTAGTCCCGGCTGTTGTTTGCTGCTGCTTTGAGCAGGATAGGTGGGCAGTCCTGAACAGTGCTGGTGTGATGAGTGTAAAGTTCTTTCTCTTGCCCAACTCTGGGTGTTGCCCATCTTCCTTCTGCATGGCTAATAAATGAAAACTCTGTGTGTTTCAGGTGAAACCAGTGGGAATGAAAGTGATACGGAAAATCAGCCAAAAAGTGAGTGAATCACGAGGGCTGGTCCCATCTCCATGGCACTACACATTTGGCTAAGGCTCTGGGATAAGCACACTGACTAGTCATTGCTTCTGTTGGGGCTTCTGCCAGGATAGAGAAAGGGAATATCTAAGAGGCAGCATAGAGTCAGGCCGCATAGGAATAGGACAAATATTTCCCCTGCTCCTAGCTGACTAACAAAGGAAAAACCTTTGCCTTTGTCACCCACCCACTGTTTCTGCAGCAAGGTAGAAGATGCTGTGTTACTCCTTCTCCGTTGCTGGCCCTACATTTTGTACCATGTGTGGCAGTATATTTTTAGCTTTGTGGAGACATGAGGGTGACTTTGTGTTGGTGCTCCTCTTGCTGCATCTGAATTTTCAGTGCACAAAGTTGTAGGAAATCATCAGGGAAGAGCTGTGTTTCATCTTCCTTAAATTCCTCACATTTTGTGCAGAACACTAAGTTTCTCATAGCCAGGAATGGCAGCATGTCACTAGGACGAGCTATTTCATCACATTTTGG
>JAVHNF010028890.1:22878-39800 GCA_034783455.1 Micropsitta finschii | reverse complement strand
ATCTGGCTGCCCCATCCCTGGCAGTGTTCAAGGCCAGGTTGGACACAGGGGCTTGGAGCAAGATGCTCCAGTAGAAGGGGTCCCTGCCTGTGGCAGGGCTTGGAGCCGGAGGAGCCTTAAGATCCCTTCCAAAACAAACCAGGCTGGGATCCTATAAACATTCACTCAACTCTGCTGATTCAAATAAATATCTTTACAGGAAAAAGAATATTTGTTCTTTGGAGTCAGGATTGGAAAACATCACGGAAAACACAACTTGTGCAATCAGTGCTAATATTCCGGGGAAATGTCTGTGCAAGTTATTTGCTGCTCAGAGCTCAGATCTGAGGAAATGTCACAAGTCACAGAAGAGCTTCCCCACACTAAGAAAATCATTTCCCATAGTGTATATTGCAACTCCTCTCAAAGTAAGTTAATTTCCCTCTTGAAATAATGGATTAAAACCACCCAGCCTCCAGTTTATTGGTGCACCGAAGAGACCACACGTCAAGCCAAAGTCACTTTGGTCCTGTAAAAAAAGAGACCGCTGAATCAGCAGTGTCATACACTAGATTAAATTTGCCACTAATCCAATCAGATACACCACTTTGTCCTACATGATAAGCACACTCCCAACCTATTAAAGACCACGTATTTCATTAAATAGTTCTGGTTCATAATTCACAGTTAATGTCTCAGCACAAATTAAAAGGGAGTTTAAAGTCTACTTCCCTTTGCTGATGCATATCTTTGTGAGCAGCCACTCTGCCACCCCTGGCAGGGTGCACTGCCACTAATCACTTCCCCTCGGCACAGCTACATCATTGAAACAAGGGGCTTTGTGATGCTCTCTGCAGAGAGCTGATGTGAAAGACATTCCCCTTTCGCAGCAAGCATGCATTGCTGTGCCAGGAGAGGTGATCCCACCACAGCGAGGGGCTGCATGACTCCTGCATCTCTCAAAGTGCATCCAGGGGAAGGAGGCTTCCTTCCCAAAGCTCAGACCCCCAAGGCACAGGCTGCATTAATTGGTGGTTAGCCTCAGGGTGACTAAAACACCTGCATGAAACCCAGCCTGCTTCCTCCTGTGCTGTTTCCAGCTGGCACTGACAGCAGCCACAAGCCTTCTCCTTGCCGTGGGCTGTGCAATGCAAAACCTGTGGACCTACAGCCTTTGAGTGAGATAATCTAGGAATTAAATCCTATTTGCACAGCAGAGCTGGTATTTTATGGAATTTTACGGATTTCATGGATCTGAGGGGAGAGAGCTCCTTCTCACCAGAGGTGGGACCTCACAGCAATAGACACAGCTCATAGTTAGGTAACTATGGGTTGAGACTGATGATAGCGGTGAGGAACTGTGCTGGTCCTCAGGGAGGAAAATGAGATGTTCCAGAAACAAAACCTCCATAGCACCTATTTCTTCCTCTTTCCTGTGGCTTGCTGATCATAGTTCATATCAGACAAGATGTATCTGGTCAGCTGGGCACAGAGAAAATACTTCCAATAACCTTTCCTTATTGGAAGAGTACCCATGTAACCCCTTCATTAATTTATCCCTGATTAGAGGCTGCTTATCCAGTCTAGTATCATCCCCCAGTACCGGGTCCTGAGCTACAGCTCTTAAGACTGGGAGTGTACATGATGCCAGGCTTCTGAACTGAAAGGGTTTGTAGTTTAGGAGGTGATGCCACACATCCTCCTCAGTTGCAGATGATGAATGAGTTCATCTGTAGATGGATCCTGCTGCCGTGCTCTGATATAGTAAATAAGGAATTACAAACATTTACTGTGGGATTTTTCCTATCTGATAGATACAAATAGTAAAATTAAGCTATTCCTAAACTTAGATCCTCAATGGCATTTTAATGTCTTCTTGCTGCCTGTAGCATACTTAAGCTTTTAGATTTCTTCTGTTTCTCTTGCCTTGCATTCTCAATAATCTGCTTGCAATATCCAATGAATATCTCATCTAAACACCTCTTCTGAACTCATCCTTCAGATACATAAATGTTTCTTCTCTGTTGAAATACAGCTCTGACACATATCTGACAAAATATTAATCCAATGACATTCAAACTAAATCTGTCTTCGTTGTTCCAAGTCTATCTTCCTCACTGGTTGAGACCAAAGCTGTAAGGGATAGGTACCACAGAAATGGTATTTCATGTTTTTAATGAGCATCTCCTCATAAAAGTGACTTTCAGCCCTTGGTACACAGACCATCTCCTTTTAGAGGAGTCGATGGAGAAAAGCAGGGATCCTCTGGGCTGCAACTCAAGCTCCTGCTGAACAAGATGAAGATGGATCCAGCAGGGAGGTTAGGATGGGAGCTGGCAGCTCTTCTTACTGCAGGTGCAGGACAGGGCTATAGAGGAAGAGTTCTGCTCTCTGAAGTAGCTTCAGGAGAGCAGAGCCATGGAAGGAGGCAGATCTGCAGGTCCCTTCCTCCAGAAACACTGCCCAACACATCCCTGCATCGAGCATGCCTGGCTCCAGGCCATCTCTCCATGCACAGCACCGTGGCTCCTAGCACTCACATCCTATGTGCTGGCCCTTCTCTGCTCACATCCCAGCACTGGCTGTTCCTCAAAAACATCATGTATTTGGCACAAGGATGCTCCCCAGTACAATTCAGCACAGCTCTCATCCTCTGCACATCCTGGGCAAACAACCTGCCCCATGTCCAGACCTCCTGCTATCTGCTCCATCCCCCTTGCAAACCCACATAGCTTACCCACCCGAGCAGGACACCTTCCCCTTGGCTGAGGCATTTGGGTACTCCTGCCAAGGCAGGATGAGCATCTGCAGCATGTACTGCTTCCCCAGCCAGCAAGAGCTGAGCAGCTGCCAGCAAGGGAGGAAGCTTCTGAGGGTACCAGATCGTTGGCAAAATGCTGATGCATCTGTGGCTGACTCCTTACACACACTCATCCTCCTCTGAAGTCATGCCCTTTTTCCGCCATCCTCCTCCTCCTCCTGCTTTTAGGCATTCCTTTCCCTCTGTCTCCATGTCCTTAGAGCTGCCTGGACATCTGGTGCAGCAGCACTGCAGAGATTCTGCTGTGTAGGTGCCTCCACACAGCATCATCTTTCACACTGCATCCACGGTGCCTGCCTCAGGGAGGTTGGCACAGGGACATGTGAGATATGAGAGCATCTGGTTCAGAAAGTTATTTGGTTGAGGATTACCCCATATCATAGAAATAACAAATAATGAGGAAAACACTAGATTAAACACAGAGACACTCAAACACTAATGAGCAGGTGATGAAAGAGATAACACCAGAGGTCCTCAGGCACTGAGTGATGGGCCATTAAAAGCACTATTCTGGCTTTGGAGAGGGTCAGCCTGGACTTTGTAGCTGATAAGAAGGAGGAAACATAATTAGTGTGAATATTAAGTGTGAGGACCTTAGGGGACTGCATGAAACTTACAGTGGGATGTCTAGGGGAAGGACCAGGGTGGAACGAGTATGGGCAGACAGCTAGGAGGAAAGTTGGAGGGCTGAGATATATGTGAGCAGGCTGTCAGGCAGGATGTTCACCTGCAAGTCTGGGCTGTCTTCTTGCTAAAGCTCTGAGCTACCTCTTCAGTGTCATCTCACTGAAGATGTGTGCCTGAAGAAGAGGCCATGCGTGACAGGGACTGCAGGTCTGTGTGCCATCACCAGAGGAATGGCGATGTATATGCTTATCTGAGTGGTGTAAGTGCCAGCACCCACAGCAATTTGGCTGTGCCTGTATTTCTTTAGCGAATGTAGTCCCATGTGTATGCAATGTGCTAGGAAACATCAAGCTGCACTAGCTAGTGAGCAGAAGACGACTCAAAGTCTGAGCCAAAGCTGGGTACAGGGTGCTGGACAATCCCAGCAGTGAGACATGTAAAATACTGGCTGAACAGTGTATCTATACAAATGGTGATCTTTGTTCAAAGTTACATTGCAGGGGGTTTTTGGTGCCAGCCTGGAACTCTCCTGACAGCAGACATTTACCAGTCACCCTCACAAGTGCTGCTCAAGAGCACGCTGTGCTTCAGAATTGAGGGAAAAGCAAATTCTCAACTGCATCAAGAAAGATGTGTTTTATTAAGTTATTATAGCTTGTCAAGAGGTGCTCAGCACAGGCAGGATACTAAGAAGGCAGCTCCTACAAATAAATATAAACCCAGTGGCACTGGGCTAACAGGAGAGACCCTGCAGAGACCATAAGGCAACTCCATTTAAGCTGTTTTCAGTCAGACTTCACTTGTATCATGAGAACATCATGAGAACATCATGAGAACAGCGGCACCAAGAACTGGTGAGTTAGAAAGTTGTCTTTAGGGAGCTTGAAGCCATTCGATCATTTTCAACACCTCAAAACAAAGGCCCTGTGTTTGTGAACCAACCAAAGGGCCAAGGTCCAACTGTCTGCAGAGCTGGAGAGACAACAGAGGTACCACTGTGAAAATTAAAATGCTTGAACTGTCTTTCTGTGTGGCTGCAAAGCAAACAGATAACCACAGTTATCACTTATAGACAACACTGCTCCATATGAATTTGAGTGAAGGCTGAAAACATGGAAAATCGGCCTAGAACACGCTAATGCAGTCTTTATTCCCCCAGTGCAAGGGGGTGAATTCAGAGAGGTTGCAGCCTTGTCATTTCACTTGGGGCTGTCAAACACAAAGCCTGAAAAGTAGGTCTTGGAAAAGTTTGGATTACCTCCTTTTATGAACTTCAACTGACACAGAAAGCATTTATTCATGTCTTGTACAAAGGCATCAAGTAAATTAAAGTAGATCCAACCCAAACCACTCTGTGATTCTAAGAATTAACTCAAGCAAACATCCTTATGCTTCATTAATGTTATCTTGAGATCACAAACAAGCTTGAACTGAAGCAAGAACCCCTGTACCTGTTTCTCTTTAAAGAGAGGAACCTCTTTGACTTTGTAGCTAAACCCATTACACAGCTTCAGTCTTTAGAAAAAGAGAGTGGTTTTAAGTAACCTGAAATATAGCATGAACTGGAGTGAAATATGGATATAAGCTGGATGGCAATGGACAATTCCAGACCAAAAATGTGACTGCCAATATAAAACCTGCTGTTTTGCTAATAAAGTGAGTGAACTCCAGAATACAGCATTAGTCCTGACAAAGGCTGTGTCTGTAAACTGGTCTCCAGCACTAACCATGATGCTTTTCTTTCCTTTTCACACCATTAATCTTTTAAATGTTACAGCCAGATTCAAGCTTTTAGGACAGTGACAATGCTGAGAAATGCAAGTAATAAAATGTAGGTAATTCACTCTCTTAAAGCAAGAAGAATCTGCCAACTTGTACAGAATCAGCGTTTCAGAAGTGGAACATGGATTCCCATGCTGCTGCTTTGAAATGAAATCTCCATGGGTTTTATAAAATGCAGACTTATTGTTTTAAAATGTAATACAAGAGAGAAAGTACCCAGTAGTATTGCAGAATCACTGAGATGCAGTCAGGTGACATGAGGGGAGCCCAGAATAATCTTTTACATTTGTTTCAGGATTTTAAAGTCTTCCTGTAAAAGAAAGTTGAGCTGTAAACAAGTTACCTGCAGTTTTAATTCCTGTTCTTGAATATGCAACTATGTCTTTTCTACAGACTGAGAAACCTGCTCACTTATTGCGTGTGTGCCAACGGCCCTGATTTCTGTCAATACAATTGAGTTGAGTACAAAACGCATCCATTCTTGTGAATTTCTTAAAGGCTTTTTTCATGCCCACTGGAAGATTTCTTTTGTAGGAATCTATGAAGTTAACAAAGTGCAATCCACTCTCTAAAAGTGAGAAAATAGATGGGTTATCCCGACAATTGTTCTGTTCCCTCTATTTAATGGCTAAGTATGCAAAAAGTCCTCTCTTTAAAAGACCTCAAGAGCAATCCAAATAAGAAATCATAGTGAAAATGTGATGTGAAATTTACTGAAGCAATGTTTTATTTCTGTCATTGCAGTCACTATCTTTATGCCATTAAAACCTGCCAGGAATAAAAAAAAGCCTCACAGTTGCTTCTGAGTACTTTTCAGGTGTTCCTCTAACAGAGCTCATACAAATTTAAGCTAAGACTTTCCAGGCAGTCTAAATAAAGTGACTAGCTCATCCTCACCTATCATCAATGAGATCTTTTGAATACTGCACCCATACTACTGTGCTGATGGTCAGTTACCCAGAGTTTTGGCATCTTGTAGTATTTTACTTAAGTCCCCTAAGGAGTGAAGGTAAGTAGGGTACCTTGTGTTCACCAGGTGTCTCAGAGTAGCACACACATGGACAGCTTCTGCAAGGCTGATGTCACTGCAATGTGTTCAAAGCAAATGTTACATATCCACATTTAGAAGAAATGAATTGTGCCCAGCAGAGCCAATGTCTCCCCATTCAGAACAAAGGGTTTCCAAAAGACAAGATCAGGTGCAGATGTTCACAGTGTAACATCTGAAGTTAGATGAGATGAATTCTGCCCAGAAACCCCACATACCATTTGTGTACGTTATCTAACCTTATATATTACACAGGATGGATTTTATGTTCTCCCTGCAGTTTTATACTCCCTGATCCCACTGATCCTGCCATATGTAAATCCCCCCTCCAAAAAGGCATGTGCTACCATGTCAGTTAATACTTCCTCCTCCAGTGATTAGCACTTGCACCTGACAAAAATACTTCAGGGATCCCTTCCCTATTGCAAAAGACTTTGTTGTGACTGTTCCTATCACAATAACCAGTTTTTAAATCAGCAGCTAATCCCTGGCCCTTGCTGCTTGATTGTCTGGTGTCCTTCACTAAGCTCTTTCCTTGTTATTTCTACTCTCTAAGGGAACTTCAACGAGCATTTGGGCTTTGCTTCAGCCCTTTGTAGCCTCTTAACCCTCATCTATACCAAGGGACTATAGTTGACATTAGCCATTGTCAGTAAGATTATGCTGTTTTGAATAAAGATTGATGCCTGTACTTAAAACAGACTTTACACACAGTTAAACCAAATATATGATGCTCATTCACCAGCTTTTTACCTTTATGTCAAAATATTTGCAACTAGAAAAAAAGAGGGATAAGAAGACTTGGTTATAGCAGGAAAAAAAATTAAATTCCTATGTCTATAGTTCCAGGCTTCCCTGCATTTCCAGTATTCCCTCTTCTATCTAAGAATAACACCAACACTTCAGGTAAATCAGATTTTTTAGTCTCATTTACTTTTTGATTCTAACAAGCAGATTTATCACAAAAAAATACAAGCGAATCAGAACAAACCCAAAACTAATACACATAAACTTTCACTTTGTTGACTTCTTTGTCTTCGCATTCTCTTTGCTTATTGTAGTAATAGAATGTATTGTCCCTTCTCTGAAGTTTCTTAACAAATCCAGTTTCTGGCCAGTACTCTACCTAAGAATAGAATGAAAAGGGTACACATTCACCAGAACGTGCTCATATTAAATGTTTGTGCATTACATTGTAAGGGATACAGGGTATAAGTCCATTTGCATCTAACCACTATTTTGCTATTCATTTGCTTAACTTTAAAAAGATGATGAAGAACAAGATGTCAAAATTAGTTTTCTGGTCTGAATTGTAGAATTATAGATCAGAATTATATGATTAAGAATTATATGCTCAGAAAAGTCTAGAAATAAGGATCTAAGAATATTTGATAAGAGTAATTTAAATAAGTGGACTAGTCAAAGCTTTTAAAATACCTCCTTTAGGAATAAAACACTAGTACTATTCAGTTATTCAGTAATCCAAGAGGCTGAAAGATTCCACTTCTGGAAGACTGAACACACTTAAGGATTCCTTTGGGATCCTTCTGACCACAAAAAGAGTGTTTCTCCTTAGCAGTTTTATACAAATAGAATGAGTGATATGTATCATAATCTCACAGACAGAAGGATCAGTCCTGCAGGAAACCAGAACCATCCTGGTGCTCTTCAGTGTTCCACAGTGTGAAACTTTAAGGCTTGAGCATTCAACAGGCTTGTTCATTCAACAGCTGAGTAGCTGTCTGCAGCTTGAACACCTATGACTACCTCTGGTCCAATTGAACCTTAAAAATCAAGTAATGAAGATCTTATTTCTCTTCCAGGCAGAGTTGATGAGAGGATGTCACACTAGAGCATTCTCTAATTGTAGAGTGCCAGAAGTGGTAGTTTCATCACTTACCTTATTACTTCAGGCATACAGCCAAGCTATTTGCATTCTCCACCTAAACGTAACAGCCTTAATATTAATTCCATCTATATTATAATTGCACCATTAGTAACACTTGCATTATGGAAACATAATGTGGAGTAAACAAAGACATTTCAAGATACATAAGTTGAAAGAGAAGCACTACCAGATCCTGGCAATTTTGAACAGAATGGATGCTCATTTTACACTGGGTAAGTGGTGTTCAACTTTAATCAGGGTTTAATTGTCTATGGTTATGACTTGCCATAAACTTCAAACGGGCTGATACTACCACACTAGTTACAGGATTCCCTTTTGCACAGTTAAGGAAATTTACACCACAGCCTTTACAGTGGTATCCCAGCCCACAACCAAATAATGAACTGCATCTTATTACGCGCATCAATTTTCTGCTGTGTTTTCAGTTAACTGGATAAGGATTAACTTGTTAGTGACTTAAGGTCTCCTAAAAGTGGATTTTTCATAGTACATATGCTGCTTTGGAAAATAAATTCCAGAGCTCCAATAAAGAAAATATGTTGTTTGCCACATTAAGCTCTTGGTTGCTATTTTAAATCTCAAGTATCCACTGAATATCTATAGTAGCCATTATTCATTATCTCATTTGAAGTGCTAGGGAGAATTGCCACCAAATGTAGTGAGCAGAGCACCGATGTTCTCCTTTGATAAAAGCTTGTGTCACAGCTCCCTTTACTACAGTTGGCATCAAATATTTCTTTTGTGGATGGTTTCAATAGCAGCCAAGTTTTGAGTGTGCACAAAGTCTGATTATGCCACCACAAAATTCAACTGTAAAACTGCAGTGGGTAGCAATGGCACAGGACTGACTCCTTGGACAGCAAGTGAGCTTCCTGTCAGCTCTACTGGCAGAGTAATGGGGAAACTTCACAGAGAACTCACTTTGATACACTCCTTTTCTCAAAACTGAATTATTCTTTTAGATAGCTGCTACATCTGTTCAGAGAAATCGATATTGCTTCCAAATGCACAAGAGAAGGGGAACAAAAGCACAGGCCACGCAATATTTCTGTTTCACTTCTGTGACATAAGTTATTCTACACAGTAAATAATAGCTCAAGAATTCAAGCCAAACCTTGGAGAAAAAACTGCATCAGAAATGATAGGAATTAAAGGAATAAATGGAATCCTAAATGAAAGAAGCAGAGCCTCCATCTTTATTTAATCATTTAAGTGAGACAGAATTTTAAAGAAGTAACCCTTGCAAAGTTCTAAATCTTACCATACCAACTTGTTTCACTTGTTTGTATTCAATCTCATCTCTGTATCCAGCTTGCTGGAATCTGTATAAGTTCTCTACTTCACCCGACCATTTCTCGGCACGATGTATAGATTTTGGTTTGATGTCAGCATTAGCCATGACTCCAGAAACTTCAGACATTTTCCTGAAATCAGATTTTTACAAATTAAATAGAGAAGATGGAAGCAAATGATTTTGTTGGGGACATACAGGAATGGGTAGAGCAAAATTTTAAGTAAAGGAATTACAGACAGGACAATATTATCTTCTCAAAAGTCTGAGGTTAAAACACATTATAAGCAGTTGGAATCAAATTAAATGCACTACTTGATCTTCAACAAGCACAACTCATCTAAATGCTATATACACCTCAACTTCATGTACCTAAAAGGTATTTGTGCATATTAATAAATTAAAAATATATAAAAATCAGTATATTTTTATTATTACTATTCACAGCTTCACAGCTGCTATTCCTTTGGGGCAGGTAGCTTTTCAGGTTTTTCTTGCTTCAAAATGAAGGTATATCAAAGTGGGAACTACACAATGAAGAGCTGGGCTGTTACTGAAGAATAGCAAACACTCAGGGTGGGAGAGGAGGGGAAAGGAGAAATGCAGTGCGAGTCACGTGGCCACAACAGAGATAACACAGAAGTCTTACTAAATAAACTGGACAAGGAGGAAAGGCACAGAACTTCCCCATATTCATCCTGTTTTACCCTTGCCCAATGAAATCAGCACTGACTCCCTCCTCATGCAAAACCCACTTCTTCAATCTGCTGAGAAATAGTATTCAACTGCTAAACCTCAACAGAGCAGAACTAGGACAAGATGAAAGTCAAACTGTAGAAAAAAAAATAAAAATAAACAAACCAATAAAAAAGAATGAAATTATCAAAACATAAAAAGAAAACATTGAAAAGTCAGTGGCAGCTCACCAGGGATGTGCTTATGGGTTTTGTAGTGAGAGGATGAACAGAGAGTCTCACTCTCTGGGGGTAGGATGCTGCCTCCAAGTCCTGCACAAAGAGTATATTTTTCTTACTTACCAAGTTCCTATATCAACTGAAAGCTCAAGAAATTGAATGCTGATATCTCATCAAACACACGAATGTCCTTAGTTTGTTAGAAAGGCAGAAAAAGAGAATAAAAAAATCTCACTATAGCATACAAATTGTTGGGAAAATTCTGTCAAAAATGATTGTAATCATACTGTGGAAACAACAGATGCCTGCATCTTTGTCTTCTAACTGTATGAGAATCATTAGCACACAGAAAAGGGCCTTTCATCTCTTACTGCATACACTTTATTAAAGATCAATAAAAAAAGCACAAGGCTCTTTTCTGGCAATACCAAACTACTTCAGTGCAGCTCAGCACTCCAAACATTCTTTTACCGGGCTCTGCAGCACTTTGTAATTGAAGGCAACCATTTACTATAAAAAAGATAAAGAAAAAAAGTTTACCCCCATTTATGAGGTGTCACATATAAATCAACATGGTGAAAAGATATTCTAAATCCATAGCATGGACTTCAAGATATCTATCTCAATATAATTTTGTCTCCTGCTGCAAAGGGCTCTTTTGTATCCATTACAGATTTTTTTCATGCCTTGTATGTGCTCTTTGATGTTTGATGAGAAGTGGTGTCAACCTGGGACTTTAGCCAGTCAATATTATTAGCAAAAAAAATTAGTTCTTAATAAATGCTAAGTTATAATGAATTTAAGTGTCTCATGTTAACATAAGTGTTAAGTAGCTCCTTATGGGATGTACTGAACTCTTGTAATGAATGTGCTTCTTCAAGACAGCTAGATATGTTTGGCACTTCCTGGGTTACCATAAATTCAGATGGTCTGTCCACAGGTCTTCCTGCTCAATATATATATATAAAAGTCATACATTTAAAGTGTGACTTCAAATAATGAAAGTGCCATCCTGATATTGTAGTCTGCTATTTAAGCTCTTTAAAACTGCAGCTCCTTGTCTATGGTAGTGTGTCTTGAGTTCCAGGCATAGAACTAGTTTCGTTGTACAAGAAGAGGAGCTGTATTCCAGACAGCCTTCCCTGCAATTGAGGGAAGGGACAAAGGCAACAGCCATATACAGGCAAATGAAAGAGTGCCAGAGAGTGGTAAGAAAATATTCAGCATGACACTAACTTTCCATCGAAAGGGAACTGTTGAAGTACACTTTGATAAGACAACAATGATTGCCTTAAGGGAAATACTATGATTTCATATACCTCTGTTTCAGCTTTGTGAAAACATCTTTTTAATACTAATTGCAGCATAATTTCCATGTAATCCTAATTAGCCTGGCTGGCAGATGGCAGTTTCCTTGATGCTTACACAGGTTGCAAGGGTATGTGGGAGGAGAGTGTCTGCTCCTTTAAGGGTTTCTGGTCAAGGATTTTTTCAATGCAACAAGGGATAATAAGAAAGGGAGGAAGCCATAAAACAGCAACATATGGAGACACAAACCTGAGCAGTAAATGAGAGAGGTGGTGATGAGTACCAAACCAGGTCAGTCACAGTAACTAATGGGGGGATATGGGAGTGTGAGAGTGTTTATTCCAGCAAAGTTATCTGATCAGGGACCTTATCAGTTGGAAAACTAAGGGGAGAAGGGGAAACTCAAACCAAAATATACAGAGACACACACCTGAAAAAACAAACATAGACACCATAAAAAAATCCCAAAGCTCACCACTCACACTAAACGATGGGCTATCAAGAAACTACAAGCATCACTCCCAGGAAGATAAGCCTGGACTTTCCAACTGGTAAGACTATAAACTTGGGGAAGCCCAGACTCAGAGGGGTGCAGGGATAGATAAGAGCCGTATAAACAAGGGAGTGATGAACAGGGGGAGAGAGGCAGGGAGGAACAAAGATGGCAATAGACAGGAAGGAGTACAAAAGAGGCCAGTCGTGTGTAAAGGAGGGTCAGTCAGAACGCTTGCCTGGCTGCACCTGATCATTACAGTTTGTCCTACCTTCTTATATCTTCATATTAAATATTTTCTTAATTATCTCTCTGAGTAATCTTGCTCTATGTCCCACGTGCATGTATGTGCTGCAAGGACTAAATACCTGCTACTGGTGTGACCTGTGTAAGTGAAGAAGTGGTGCCAGCTCTTGGGTATGACATCTTGTGATGTCAGCTGCTGGAGAGAGCAGGGGTTTTCAACTTCAGCTACTGCAGCATGAACAGTATGTGTCCTAAACAAGTCTGCTACTGGGGGAGTGCTGGCTGAATGAGGGGCTTTATGCCAGCAACAGGAGCATGACTGTAGATCACAGCTTGTGTTAGTGAGGAGAAGTATCCATATCTTCTCCAAACCAGGTACACATGGGGTACGTATCCCTATTCGCTAGCAAACTGGACTAGCTGGCGATGAGGGGCAACCCCAGGTCCAGGCCAGGGTATCATGTGGTCAGGAGAGCCATGCTGGTACACCCAGGGGGACTTGTGAACGTGGAGTACATGAGGAATGTGTGAGTGCAACTGATGATGCAGTCATGATCAACTGGTCTAACAGGCAAGCAGGGAACCCAGGAACCAGGCTGCAGGGCCTAGAATCTGTGCGGGGGCGCTGGGTGGACAGAGGGGCTGTGCTGGTGCTCAAAGGATCCACAAATACGCACTTGCATGAGAACCTTGAGTGGTGTGTGTGTACCTGCATTGGTGAACTTTTATGGGTAGCAGCTGAAGAGGAGGAATGGACTTGTCTGTATGTTTTATGTGAGTCCTGTATATTCTTGCTGGTGAAGGCAACACCTCATCTGCAGCAGCCTGTGTGACCAGCCCTGTCTGTAACACATGCTCAGCTATGTTAGAGGTTGATCCTGAAAACAAGAAAGCATCAACTGCATCCCTGGGCCCAAGCAGAGGCCCCAGGCATCCCAGAGCAGGAGATGTCATGTGCTAGGAGATGGCCATGCTTCTCCAATCACTTAACACAAGTCAGCACACACAATAACTATGTGAGGACCTACAAGAGCCCATAAGAGGTTTCCAATGACTTCCATGGGCTTTACATAAGACCTCCTTGCACTTGCCAGAGTGCTCAGGCAGATGTCTAAGCCTGTCACCACTGTGACCACACTCACACCCCACAGCCCAGCTGCCCAGGCCTGGAACCGACCCACCTCGGGCAAAGAACCGCAGAACAGGGTCTATTCCTGGGTCCAGCGGCGAGGAGCGGCCGCTTAAGCGCGATGGCAGCGCTGTCCTCTCGCAGCGCCAGCGGCGGCCGCTGCCCGCTGTTACCAAGCAACCTCCTGCCGTTGCCTCTTTAAGAAGCCGGTTCCTCCTCTCCCGCCGCGCCCTCTGATAGGCAGGCAGGAGGAGGAGCCGCCTAACGATTGGGTGGAGGCAGGGAGAGGCGGGGCTTCAACTCGGAAGCGGCATTGGGCGCCATGAGCCGGTTCGGGGGCCGCGTGCGTGAGTATCCGGCCGTGTCCATTGATCGCTTCGACCACGACAACCTGCTCGCGCGTGCCTACTTCCTGTCGCACTGCCACAAGGGTGAGCACCGCCCGTCACCATGGCAACCGCACACCCTTCCCGTACCTCCCCCTCCCCCCCCACGTACTGATGGCTGCGCCCTGTCTCCACAGACCACATGAAGGGGCTGCGGGCTCCCGCCCTGAGGAGGAGGATGGAGGGCAGGTACGGGGGGACTCCGGGGATGAGGGAAGGACGGGACCCGCAGGGCTGACTTGGAGCAGGTCCACCACACTGGTCTGTGGCTGGTGTATTTGATGTGTGAGGAGGGGCTGAGAGCTGGATGTCTTCAGCCTTAAGAGTAGTAAAGAATCAGTGTGTGCAGGCAGGGGTAGAGAAAATGGAGCCATGCTCTTCTTGGAGTGCATAACAGAAGGGACACCTTTTCGTTTTCATCATGAGCATGTTCAGACGTGGCAATGGGCCCAGAGAGGTTGTGGACCAGTTCCTAGGCACTCTAGTTTGTTAGTGTGGATATTGCATATCTTCAAATGCAAGCACAGTCTTGTCTTTGCTCTGCTCATCAGGTCTCTTTATGCACTGTGCAAAAGGAAGTGTCTGTGTTCTGCTGAATGCTGACTGTCCCAAATGCCTGTTCCAGGGGGGACACCAGTGAGGTGGAGGAACCCCATCCCACTTCAGGCTGGAACAGAACAGCTCCTGCAGGCTTACATCTGTAGGTCTCTTTAGATGAGGCCACTGTCTGAGCACTGTGTTTGATGTTGTAGGTGCCAGGTGTTGCTGTGTCGTTAGATTGTTCTGAGTCAAAGACAGACACGATCCAGCAACAGATATTCTTTATTGCAGCGCTGGGCACATGGGGGATCGCTCCTCCAAACATGTGCACCGCAGCCGGAATCTTATCACTCTTTTATCTTTCCAAGACATACATATTCATTACTTTTCTCAGAGCTTCTTTACATATTCATAGCTTTTCCGAGAACTAATTAATACACGCAAAGTTCCCTTTTGCAGCCGCAGTTTATCTTCTTGGTGGTCTTCGGGGGTCCTCTGGTGGTCGTGCATAGTCTTCCTCACTTTGTCCTTTAGTTGAACCCTTAACTTTACGCTTGCGCAGTCCATCTCCTGGCTCGGGACCTTCTGTATTTTTCCTTTCATGGTAGTTAGGCCACATAATTGGCCAAGGTCCATTTGCTAACTATGCAGTATGCCTTGTTTAAAGATAACAGGAAATTCCTGCAAAGCAGAGCTTGAAGCCAAGTACATAAGGTCAAGATAACAGGAAATTTTATATGGTCAGCAAAATTCTAAAGCCAAGCACACTGCATCCTCTATCTTTGGTATGTAGAACTAACAGGATATTGATACATAGTTTAACTACACAAAGTCCACAAAGCTTGTTTAATCATTATACATTTAACGCTAAGCCTATATCAAGTCCCCCCTTTTCTATGTTCATTGCAAATTCTTTTGCAATTATACGATTCCGTTATTTTTCAATGATTTTCTAAAATACTTCCCCGTCTCCACTTGATGCTTTAGCTTATTTCTTTTCCAGGTTCCATAATCCTCAACTGTTTGTGAACCACAAAATAAAATACACTTAACTAATATATAGACTAATAATACTAAAAATATAATACCGATTATAGCGATAAAAGCCTGCTTTAGCCATCGTAAGTTAGGTAACCATGAAGTAAGCTTTTCCCATATCTCCTGAAAACCCCAAGAAGTATCATCTTTGGTTACTTCATGTAGTATCTTAGTTTGTTCCCATATTTCATTCAAATCAGTAGCAATCCGGCCGCTTTGATCTATATACATACAACAACTTGCATTTATAATTGTACATACACCTCCTTGAGATGCTAATAATAAATCTAAAGCCATTCTATTCTGATGTACTACTTGTGCTAGGCTATTTATTTCGAGTTGTTGCGCTTGCATTGCGTCTACCGTTCTATTTTCGATCTCTTCTACTACAGCTGAAATGTTCACTATTGCTTTTTCCAGTTCACTCACTCCTAGCCATGGGAGAAACCACCTGACAAAAGAATGGAAAGCCGTCCGCCTTCTCACTAAAGGATTTTCTATTCCCCGCTCAATCCTCCTAATATGAGTTTGCAGCCACCCTACTGATAAACGATCATGTAGAGTGATATTTGGGACTACGGCTCCTAAGGTGCATGTTCCCATCCAGTTTTCAGGTAATGCCTTCCAGGCGGTATTGTTACATAACCAATACCACCCTTTTCCTTCAGGAACTGGCCAAAGTGTAGTATTAACGGAAGTAGAGGCCCCGATGTTCATCGTTTTATTACACACAGTGTGATTTCCCACATAAACGGTATTGTCACAGCCTCCGATTTTGTCGGTTCCTTTGGGTGGGTTACACCTCTGAACGCATTGGCAATAGGGTTGATCAATCGTAGGGCTATAAATTTCTAATGGTTGGGGTGTATAGGTATTGTTAGGCCAAGAGGTGTTTACCCAAAAGTTCATCCATGATTCGTTACCTGGTATGGGAATACCTATTAACGAAATCCTCTTACCACTATGTTCTGGCATATGAGTACATACCCAACAGTTCGTTCTGTTTAAAACTCGTGAGATACCTTTTGTTAAAGAGAGATGTACATTCAGGTCCCATCGAGCTTCAACCCTCCCACATGTCAATATAACCTGGAGAATCGCAATTTGGTAGATCCAGTGGGGACAGTGGTCCATGGTTTCTTTGGAGCCTTCTTCAGTTTTGAATAGTGGATCCAAGCTGGCTGTTCTTTTATCTTCACTGCTGTAAATGTCGTCAGCAACACTTGATATGGTCCTTTCCACTTCTCTTCTAAAGGTTGTCCTGAAAAATTCTTTACATATACATAATCACCAGGTTCAAAAGAATGAAGTGGATGATCTAATCCCCTTGCTCGTACACCCAAGACATTCTTATGGATTTTAAACAACTGTTCTTGTAATATTTTCATATACTCCCATATATACCCTTCTC
>JAVHNF010028885.1:0-10498 GCA_034783455.1 Micropsitta finschii | reverse complement strand
CCTCTGTCTCCACAGCAGAGGAGACAGGAATACTGTTTTATTTGTAAGATGGTGGGAGGTGAAGGATTGGAAAATAAGAGTCACCTGAGTACGTGATTTAACACTAGCAAATCAGCTGGTAGCATCCATGGCAGAATTGCAATAGGCCGCTCACCGCACAACCAGTGGAGCCAGCTCACAGCCACCGATAAAAAGTTCTGTGAAAGTTTATGTGTTTGTCCACACAAAAGCTTAATTATCTAATCTAATAGATGACAAATGTAGATTTCTCATGGAGAAGCAAACGAGACAGTACCCTCCCCTGATCTTACAGATACCTGTAACACTGGTTCACGTGATGGCACAGCACCTACATCACTGTATTGTTTCCCACTAATCTACAGTGGCACCTTTATTTGGTCTGTTAATGAGACCATATTTCATGTTAATAATTTGTACCTGAATAATTTAGTAAAATAATACATTTCTGCTTATTTGTCTGCTGGCTATTTCTTCTGCTTTCTGGTTACAGAATAGAGATGACTAATGCCTGATGACAGTTTCCAATGGCTGCAAGGCCAGGAGTAACTTGTGAAATTTCAGGGATTTTGCAAACATTTTAAGTCAGATTCTGAGAATACCAGATAACCTTAAACACACACACACACAAGTTAACTGTAGAGAGAAAACAAAATAAATGTAGAGAAAGTAGTTGCTTTGGTTTTTTTTTTTCTCACAAATGTTGTCATGCTTCTTCAGTAACAGCATACACATAAGCCTAAATTAATAATAATGGTGCAGTAGATGTTCTTAAAAAACTCAGTTTGTGCACTGTGAAAACATTCAAATAACAGTTTTCTTCCTTTTACATAAGTAATGCAAAAAGACTTATCCAGCATGTCCCTATCTCACCCCCAAGAGCAGTATCTCTCTGTCCTTTGCACTTCTCTGCCATAATCAGATTGTCAGCAGCAGTGCCAATAAGTTAAAACCAAGGAATCTGTGCTTTGATCAAAAATTAATTCAAGGACAAGATGAAAACAGCCATCAAAAGATAACTTCCCATTCTTTTTGATCTGGAGTGATCTGGATATTCATGGGTGGAAGAGTTATCCATTAATCTACTTCCTTAAGTGACTCTCAAACTCAAATGGTTTGAACTATTGATGATTGGTTAATTCTACCAATCAACTTCTTTGGTTCTTCAGTATTAGGTTAAGAAAAATAAGCCACCAAAATAATAAAATTACAAATCTGGTTAATCATAAGCAAAGACGGTCCCATGGCATTCTGCAGTCATTTTTGGCATACACGGAAATCTGACATCATGTAAGGGATGCTGGCAGTTTCTCAAAATGTAACAAAACTGTGTATTCTCCAAAGAACACATCACCTCCTGGCCAATACATCTTTACTTCAGTTATGTGAATCTCATGTAAAATAAATTCTCTTAACACCATCACAATATTTATGATCAATGAACTTAGAAAAAAGAAAGTGGTAGCTGACTAGATCAGATTCTGCTCCCACTTTTCTGACAGCTCTGAGAGAAAGAAATGAAGAAAGCTTCCCGGTGACTCTTATCCCAGCTTTCCAAAATCTTTCTAGCTTTCATTATTTCTCCTATAATGAATCAACAAAAATCCTTTTTCCACTTTTGTCAGCTATTTGGCTGTCTGTCCTTCATGTGGTTTTAGTCACTGGATGTAACTCATACCTCCTGCAGGGAGTCAGTCTTTGATTCATAGCCTCACTTCCTTAAAAAATAGACTTACTGCCTTCCACAGTCTTGTCCTGACCTAAGCAGACAGTCAAAAAGCAATCATCAAAGTGGTTGTCCCATCTCTCTTCATGCTAACCACTTTCTGAACTCAACATGTATCTAGATAATTCAATTTTTATTTTTTGTCACTGTTGTCTCACATGCCAAGAAGAGGCTTCATTTCACATGCAAAAGCCAAAACAATGGACTAAAATAGCTAAGCAGTGTAACTTTCTGCATTAACTTTTTAAACAAGATGAAACAGTCAAGGGCAGCTTCAAAGTGAATGACTTGCTAAGACAAAATGCTCTATGCTTTGCTCAGTCACCTCTGGCATAAGCTTGTCCTTAAATACATCAAACTGCTGAGAAGCAAAATAAATGAAGAAGTAGAAAAGCCAAGAGACTTAGATCATAATTACAGTATGCTTAATATAGTTTTAAATTTTTCAGATACTGACATACTACATTTTAATTTGCTAAAACTGAAGGTTTATTAAAAAATAAATAAAATTAAAGGAGTCTTCCTCTCATAAAAATAATCCAGGTCCCTCACACGTATGTTTAAAATGAGAAAGGGCTATGAAAAACCTACCTTTTACAGGATTTTTAAATTACATTTTGATGGTTGCCAAAAAGCAGTACTGACTACTGTGTTCTCCTTAGGGAGGTAAAAATGCTCATGATGTGAGTAATTTTTCAGTTCCTACCAAAGACAGATCAACCTAAGAACTGTACTTCATGATTCAACAAAAATGTGCTTCCTCTACACAGTTGCAGTCTCTTGCACAATGAGAACAAATCTAAAATATGTTTTAGATCTTGATACAAGGCTAACAAGTCACCAGCACGATTAGACATTAGGCTGTATCTTCAGCTGAAGGAGGAAGCAGAGATGACCACTTAACTGACTGAACATCTGCCACTTACCTGAGTGAGTCTGGAGCAAGTAGTCCTCCTTGCTACCCGTGTAGTCCTCTCTTGAAGCATATTATTCCTATCTTACTGTCCAAGTAACAGCGTGAAGTATTTTTAAAGAACAAACCGTCTATCTCATATATCTCTGTTACCTCAAGGAAAAAATTAATTGCTTTTAATTCCATCATATTTTATTTGAAAATGTACTTCCCAACTGACTTATTTCTAGCTTATCAGCAATACTGATGTAATGCTCTTTAATGCAGATCTGTTTTCAATTCAGGACAGATGCAGGCTATTTTTTTTTTTTTTCAGACACAGGGATAATCAAATCACTCTTAGCATGGTGTATAAAACAGAAGAATCGATTCCAGAGGCTAATTTAGGGTTTCATCAAGCTGTCAGTAAGCATGGAGAAAAACTAGGGCTTATAAAACTAACCGATTTTAAAGAAAAAACATGGGGTTTGCAATATATCCTCTTAAGAAATAAACAAAATGGTAAGCTCTGCCATTAGGTTGTATATTTTAAATGTGTTCTAACCAGCTGCTGTGATTGTGTTGTATTGTAGTTGAAAGGCAACGCGCTTCAGAAGCAGTTATATGGTCTTGCAACCCAAATCCTGTTTCCAGAATTGATTTAAACACTAAGTGCTTGAGTTTTGAAAATCAGGAATGGAGCTCCAAAGGCACTGAAATCCTGTTCAGCAGTATAACCACCCCTCAGTTTCTATCTAGCTTTAATAAATGTCAGTGATTCCAAAACTCTCAGTTATGAGAACTGAAAAGTATTAAATATTTTAAAATGCCCTTGCATTACAGAACTACTGAGATCATACTTCTACAAGACCATCCGTGTGTGCTTTCTGCCTTCCTCCTGTATAGGACTAGTCAGCATGCCTAAGGATCAAATATGTACTAAAAAAAGTTTTGTTAAAAATGGTCAGAATTTCTGAAATGTTGAATAATATTTTCTGATTTTTTTTTTCCAAAAGCAAAATAGGCAAATTACTAATAAATGGTAATAAAAGTCACACAAAAAGAAATATAAAGTTGAAGATGGATCAATTTCTCTTTCTCTGATATATTAAAAAATCAGCCTTACAAAACTGGTCACTTAATTGACTTTCCATGCTTAATAATAGAAAAATGAATGTATTTATTATATCAAGATTACTTGAATAATTAAAAAAATGACCTATTTCTTCTAAAATTTGGAGCAATGCACCACCCAGTTAATATTTTTTAAGACAAAAAAAAACAAAAAGAAAACCAACCCACAACAAAAAACCTCCGAACCCCACAAAACCTCCAGGTTAAAAAGGAATTATGATGTTTTTACTTAAGACTCTGCTTTTGAAGCCCCATTCCCTCTGGAGTGCAGGTTTTGGCCCCACAGCCTGAATCACATCTCCCTGGGTGGAGTCCTGCAGCAGCCAGTGCAGCCGTGCTCCCCATCGAAGGCAGGAGCAGGCTTCATGCACGCTCACTGTATGGCTTCCAGACATGCTCACTTCTCCGAGGCTCAGTAGGGATAAAGAGCTTCCAGAAGGAAGGAGTTTACACTCGTCTGTCACTCACTGATGCATGTTTCCTTGTTGAGATAGTCTCCTCTGCATCAGAGCTAGCCTTAGTCTTAAACTGACTATTTGTAAAGCCCTTTGTTGGCAAAACCAGGGTTTCTCTGGATAAAAGAAATATAAATAAAACCTCTTCTTATATTGTTATTTGCTTGTGCAAATCAATGCTAGCATTTGTTCCACTGTGCTGTATCATGGCCTTGAGGAACCCTGTCCCCGAACATTCATGGTCTACATCAAAGGAAACATGAACTTTGTGAAGTGCAAATTTTAATGTGGTCCAGCCACAGAACCCTCAGTATTTATGCTCTGAAACAAAAGAGAACAGCACTGGGCTGAAGACTGGAAAACAAAGCAATTCCAATATCCGCATCGTTACATTGCAGATTACTGTTATTCTATCATTTGCCTTTTTGAAAACACTGACTAGTGTGAGGTCTTGATGCCTCAACATCCAATTTTTCTACTTTGAAAAGTTTTTGCCTGCACTGGAATTTGCAGCTGGGAGGAATGGCCCATAAAATAAGTCCATACAGCAAACTTTGGCATAAGGCAAAAGCAGGAACATCTGCTGCCATCATGAACAGCTTGTTGGCCGAGTTCAGCTGCACTGGAGTGCCAAGCAACTGCTTTGCTTCCCCACCTCTCTGGTTTAGCTGGTAGACCCTGTGTGAATTAACCTAAACCACTTAGTGCACTGAGCACAGTCTACCTACTCTGAGAAGGTCTGGTCACAAAGGCATTATTTAGATCAATTTCTCCAGAAAGTGAAGTTTGTAAGGATATGTCTTTGCATTCTGAGAACCATATTCCTTAATCACAGCCACTTTCTCTCAGTCTTTTAACTTGAGATTTACTGCTCATTTTACTGCTGTTTGATTTTTCATAATATACTTTTGAGATTTTTCCTCTTGTAAAGAGCCAAATCCTACTCTCATTTAGTGGAAATAGGAAACGTTTTTTGATTTTTGATGTTTGAGTTTCTGGCAATTTATAGTTATATCCTGTCCTTTTTTTTTTTTTTTTCTTTTAAAGACAGAAATAGGAACCACTTGGTTAACTCATAACTTAAATGCACAAAACACTTGTGCATTCTTCAAACCTTCTTCAACCAATTCTTACTAAAAGTGGAAAGGTGGTACTAGATTTAAAATGCACACATATCATAGTTTAGGTAACTGACATGGTTAAATCACCTCAGAGGAGGGTTGGAGTTTTTTCCTTTTGGCTCAAATTGTATTGCATGGACCTCTAGAAAAAGTTGAACCATTGTGTCTCAGTTTTCCTATCCTCTATACAGTGGTCATAACATTTATTCCCCTATCTTGCTAAAGTATTTGGAGGAATGCTTAATTAGCACACCCCTGTGCTGTGCGTTAGGTAATGTACATGGAAAGGATGCTTACCCAGTTTTATTCATCTGTGTAAAAGAAGAACTTTATGGATGATGGAACTTTATACCCACGTGTTAAACAGTTATTCAGAAAATGAATACGATCTACAGGTGAGGTTAGCTTCTTCCATGAACTAATTTTCCTGTCTACCCTTACGTCTCCGTTGCTTCTTCAATAAAAGTACGTAGAAATCTCAGAAATTTTCATTTGAAAAAAGAAAAAGAACTCCTCCCCCCAAAAAAAACCCCAAACCAAAACAACCAACAAACCCAAACTCAGCAAACCCCAAAACTACAAAATCACCCATCAATACAGTGAGAGACCAAAGGCGGCACTGATACAGCCTGACCTGAACAGTTGTGAGCCTTGCACTTTATGTTAGACATCGAGTTGAACATGGTCAGTGATGCACCCTTACCATGTTGGAGACTAGCTGTATACCAGGTTGCATGAGCAAGATAAGGTCTAGGGAAAAGTTTGTTTCTTTCCTCCAGCACCTAAAACCATGTCCAAAGCACTGTGGTCAATCTGGCCACCCAGCACAGGAGAAGTACTGATAAATTAGAGAGAAATGCAGCAGAGGCAAAACTGTTTGCTTACCCTGAAGAAAAGAAGGCCAAGGGCACACATAACCAGCCTTCATCTACCAAAAGCAGGGGTGTAGAGAAGACAGGCAAACTTTTCTCAGCAATGCATGACAACAGGACAAGAGCCAATGGTCACAAATTGCGAAAGAGAAATTCTGATTAGACACAAGGACAAAATTCTTCACAGCGGGAGCGGTTTGGCACTGGAAGGGGCAACCAGGGAGTTAGCAGAACCAGCAGGACCTGACCTATCTTTGATGTTAGCCCTGCTTCAGCAGGCCATTGGGACTAGATGGTCTCCATAAACCCCTTTCAACTTAAATTATTATGTGATTCTATAATTTATGACTAATAAGAGGCATCATTAATGTTCCCTTATTTGCTTTCTCCTCTCTCTTTCCCACCCCCTCCTTTCCCTAAGGGGGACATTGGCTCACCAAGATGCACATAATGGTCTAAGAATATTCTCAAAAGTACACAGTGTCCATGTAAGGTGTCAAGTATGAAACACTGGTGCTGGCAAAGACCCAGATGCCAAAATATAAATTTCTAGAGCTCAGCTGGATTTTTTTACTTGTCACATCTGTGTCATAACTGCTGTTTATCCACATTCTTCTCTGCTGACATGTATTTTCAGTCTTGCAGTCCCACAGATTTAGCAGGTCATTTTGTGTCTGTAAGGAATTGTATAATTAAATACTGTGATTTAAACCCTTCAAACACATTAATGTTACTTGCCAGTAGAGTTAAGCATGAGAATGATGACATTTTCAGGGTCATTTATGCATTTATTTATGCATTAGCTTTACATGTTTAAATGAATCTAAGAGTCTTGTAGGGCCTCTCCCAGCTGGCAAATATCTTTGAATTGAACACAATTCAGGAATAACTCAGTAGAAAAATGTATATTCCGATATCAGAAGGTCCAAATTTTGGAAATTACTCAAATGCACTGTCCAAAATATGAAAACTTAGTATGAGATCATACTCTTACTTTGAAATAAGCATGTCAACCTGCAGAAAGTTAACCAGAAATACTTTATCTGAAATAATTATTCCTTAATTATTACTGAGACAATTATTATCCAGACAGATTAAATTACTCTAGAGCCTATACATGCATCTCAAGCAAATAAGCTGAAGTTTAATTACAAGTAAGATAATCATATTACTACATTTTAGAACAATTCCCAATTTTAAAGGCTGATAGCCTACTTTGGTTCCTTTCAGGGCAGATAGAGGATGCCTTCTCCAACGGACTCTCAGGACTTTTCAGGCATTTCCAGTTCTCCCATTCCAGCCTAGGAAGACACATGACTTTTTTGGCATCTTACGATTGCCAGATAAATGCCAATGCGCTGTCAACAAAGCACAAGATAGCCTCAGGAAGAAAAGTGAAATTTACACCTGTAGTAGTTATGTTGCTTTGAAGAAACCTCAGTCTGATATTTTGTATTCAAGGCTTAGCTCAGAGGTAGGCAAACTTTTATGGCCATGTTATTAACTCCTGAAAATAGAGCTCTGTAATAGAAATGCTGACAGACGCTTTAGTGTAGCAGTGCTATTGGGCACTGCTATAGTCATGAGTTTTAATGAGAGCTGTTAATATCACCTCAATCAAAATGGTTGCCCTGAGCTTACGTCTCGGGCTGTGCACAGGTGCTCTCAGCCAAGAATGTAATGAAGGTTATTACATTATCAATGAGACACAGATGTACATCCCGTCTGAACTCAAGGTGGTGTTACTGCCAAGCAGCCATCTCTTTCACCAGGTCCCAGGTCTGTTTATATCAATATGCTGTTCCAGCTCAGTGAACCCAAGCACAGCCTTCTGCTTCTCTGTGGCACCGCCAGTGAGAGAAGGAACAACTTTTAAGAATGCAAGAAAGATTTACCCCTGACATGCAGGTGGATCACAAAAAATAAAACCAAACACCTCCAACCCTGGATTAGTTTGCAATAGTCTTTGAACTTGGAATTAATGCAGTTCGACTGCTTCAGCATTTCAGAGCAGTTCCTCCTTCTCACCAAGCACTGTAACAATATTGGCTGGAGGGAAAAAGCCTTCTCACGTCTGTGTTCCTTCTTCTTTGTCTCATTTGAAATCCAACATGCTTTTCATTGGATTTGCATGCTTTCCAAACCATGCTTCACGCCTTGCTGATTAGTGCTCATGTTCACTTATTTCACTATACAAATCACACAAGCAAGTCACATTCCTATTTTTTTAAAGCTTCTCTTGCTTTTATAGTACATACAAAATATCCAGAAACATCCTGAGCAAGGGGATTCATAGTGGCACACGTGGATACAAACAGGTTACATTTCTGCCGACATAACACCTGGGCATTCAGAAGCCAATTTGAAATGAGCCATAGCCTCATTTCATCCTTCTTCCTTTGCCCTGCTAGGACCCCAGCCTGAGGGATGCAGTACTGCAAGAGGACTGATGTAAATGAGAAATGGCATCTCATCAGAACAAGGAGCATGTTTGCTTTAGCAGAGGAAGACAATGGCTCAGAGATCTCAGCTGGCACAGTGATGTTACTGTGCTCTCCAGAAGTAAATGTTATAACTGGAAGGAATGATGTAAGTAAAAGAGCCAAAGAAGCATCACAAATTCTATTGTATCAAATACTGAAGGTGTGCATGCGTTTGTGTATGTGTGTCTGCACACAGGAAAGAGAGCTGGCCAAGGCAGCCACTATTGTTCAGGCATCCTAAATGTAACTCTTGATGTAACTCCCTGGAGGATGATGTATGTGCTGCCTTCCCCCTAACCTACCTCTTCATCTTTATCCACTTCAGACTTTACTAACCAATGCAATCAAAGTACTGAAGTCAAGCTATTTATGGTTTCACAATGGTCCCTCCATAACTTAAGGAACAGATAATGATGAACTCTCTTCACCAGACTGCATCTGGGATCCCCAGCACTAACAAACATGATAGGTTGAATGGGCTCCATGGTGAAATCCCTACCACTTTAGTGTGCAGGTGTTACCAGTGGTTCTCTGGCATTAAAATCTGGGCTCAAGAGCCATGCTGAACGTTGAGTCACTGCAACAAAAGGACAACATGAAGTTGAACCATGGAAGCAATCAAAGCAGAGCACAGGCTGCATTAAGACAATTAAGGATAGAGGTAGGTACCCCAGAGATAGAGGTAGTGGTTAAAATGTGACTGGATCATTCATCTCTAGTCCTGGACACTGCAGGTGCAAATTAAACTCTAGCTCCCAAATATTCCCAAACAATATTTGGAAGTGATCTGACAAGTCAACCCTTCAGGTTGCAGCAGAAAAAGAAATCAATGAGCTGGATGGTTTTAGCTTTGAAATAAAATGGCTTTAGATAATTACTTTCCTTAAAAAAAATCAGCCTTGTTCTTGTAAAGGATTAGATGACTGTGATAAGCAAAGCTCTATTTAGGTGAGCAATACTAAAACTGGAAGGAAACAAGATGAGAGCTATTGCTCCAGCCAAGCAGAAGCAATACTGCCACAGAGCACTGTTTTTAAAACAGGAGATGAGGGCTAGTGTTGTTTTGTTTCTAGCAAGAGTAAAGCTGCACTCCTTCATGCCTTATGTGAAGAAATGTTATACAAATGCAGATGCTCTTATTCTGCATTTCTCAGCAGCAAATACAAAGCAATCTAGTTTCGATTTATTCTGGTTACCCTAGCATGTTCTTGTATTCCTGTTACTGTTCAAGTGGAAAGAAGTCAATCTGTCTTAGTACGCACAGACCTCCCCTCTGCCAGCGGGCAGTCTATGTATGTAGGGCTATATTTACACATAAATCTAGCCCTGAAAACAGTTCCCCACAAGATTTTAACATTCTTGACCCATTTATACATTTCAAGGAAGACTTCATAGCAGACAGATAGCAAAACCCACTGCAAGTGACTCAAACATATCCTAGAGAAAGCTTATGTGGAGAGTAATTACTACAAAGAAGTTCAGCTATCGTGGTCTAAGTGACTTTCTACCTGGGCCTGAAGGGGTAATGACAGACCTTTGCTACTGGTGCTTCTTCACAGCTGTCACTTTTATTTGCCCTCTGTTTTTTGATGGTCACAAATCCTGCACAGTGTCCCAGGAGGTGGCAGCAAGAGGTGCAGCAGCACAGTCCGGTGCAGGAAGAAAGTCATCAAAACTTTTTAAACTGCTTTTTCCTTAATCATTATCTACATACAACAGGCAACTTCAACCTTTACCTATAGCCAGTGCAGACAAGCACTTTAAAACAACAGCAGCAGCAGCAGTTACAGCTCCCTC
>JAVHNF010028882.1:0-12943 GCA_034783455.1 Micropsitta finschii | reverse complement strand
TGCAGGTCTTAAACTGTCTACAGCACAATAGTTCTTATGTACATACAATTAAAATAACAGATAAAAGTTGTGTGGTAATTTTTTTGAAAATAAGGTGGGTAGCTTCAATAATGAATTACTAAACCAGCTAATTTTCTAGTTTTATGGTTACTCAAAATATTCATCTGTCTTTTCATGTTCCCTACTTTTCCCTATATTAGCAGCAGATGCCAGCAGACATTCCAGCAGGGATACTGTTGGCAATTTTTTTCTTTTTTGGTCAAAGACAAGTATTGCTTGATTGAGCAAAGGACCTGGGCAGGCTGCCATGAAGCTGTAGCCAACTTCTTAAGCAACTGTGTATTAAAATTGATGGAGTCAAACTTTTTATTTAGGGTGGGTAGAATGCTAATGTCTTGCATTTATGCACTGCCACAATTTAAGTGCTATTCATAATATGCTGTTGGGACACTGATACACATGCCCTTAAATTAAATGAATTATTTGAAGACACAACACGTGTACAAATGGTGTCTATTGATTCTAGAGATGTTGTCTTGTTCAGATGCTTTTACGTCTCTGAAATTTTTGTCCATGTTTCTATATTTATTCCTCTGACCCCTGTAGCTGCAGTGTATATTCCTATGCCTCTTTCGAGTTTTTGTTAATAAGAAGGCAGAGTCATTACCTTATGGTAGCCAGACCATCTTTTTTCTCCATCACAATAAATCCAATCCTAATCAGGCAGATAGTTGTACAAATTCCTTTTGTTTTATTTTGTCAAAGTTGAGATTGTAGTTCATCCAGGAGTGATGGTCAGAGCAGCAGTGTAAATGGTAACTAGCATTTAAAAGCAATGACCAAAACAAAACTTAGTTTTAACTATCAGTGTGTTGTCATATTCCAATCATCAAGCCGAATAAAGACCTGTGATTAAATCATCGTTGTGATGATGGCTTTGCAGGCACTAATGTAGCTACTCTTTTGGTCTACTTTACTTTTTCATTTGTTTGCAAAGGTTTCAGACACCAGTTGCCCAACACATCTCTCTAAAGTAAGCACATGGCAGCTTAACTCACAAACATAACTGTTGGGGTTGGATGAAACGCTGGGAGGTCATTTGCTCAGCCTCCAGCTCAGAGCAGGACAGGCGACTGGGAGCAGGCAGGTTGCTGAGGGCTTTCCTCAGTGCTCCTTAGGAAGGGTTTCTGCCCTGCTGTCCATGCTCTGGAGCAGAGGGCAGCAGTATGTGATTGGCAGCGGGTGTGTGAGCTGCAGCGAGGAGCTGAACCTTGGCTGGAGCAAGGACAGAGCTGAACCTTGGCTCGGCCAAGAGGCATACAGTGTGGTTGGTTTGCTGTGGAAGGTAAGCAGTACATAGAAAGACTGCTGCAGTGTGCTTCTTCCCTCCCTCCCTCTCTTGCCCTTTACAGTAGAGGTGATGAGCAGCAGCCTGGCTCCCACTATGCTCCTCTTATTCAGCACACATCTGTGGTGCCCAGCAGCTTGTAGTCACTCTCTGATTCTCTGACTAGGATTTGTTTTTTAAACAGTGAGTGTACCTGTTACAATGCCACAAATGGCAGCCTTAGCTTTAGGAATTTGACTTGCATATTTAACAGACTCTTCAGAAGGGATGACCGTAAGGTGGTTCTGAGGTTCCTGCTCAAATCATGATCACCTGTTACAGTAAAACCCAACAAGTTGTAGTTGTTACATCCATTGTATGTAGGAGAAAAGTGCCACCCTCTATCTGACATTCTTTCAGTTACAATGAAATAATAATAATAAAAAAACCACCCTAAAATATATATATTTAAGTTTTGAAATTCGGTACTTAGAGTCAGGAAGCACCATAGGTGGCTGCCTCCTTGCAGTGTCATATTGTCTTTTAATGACATGATCCCCGTTGGTAAATCTTTTAGCCTAGAGCCTGCTCAAATCCTAGACTGAGCACACAATTAAAGATTCCCTCAAGTGCTCATGAACATGGTGCTTAGGAGCACTAAGTCCTGCATACCTCATACCATTAATGTTTTAATTGTATTCATAGAAGCTGTAAGGTTGCATTGTTCTCATTTTACAGATAGGAACCAAAGATTCAATGAGATTGAACTCAAATATATCAATAACTGTGAGAGTTAGAACTTGAATTTCCTATGTTAATATGCAGATTATGGCCCTCAGTGGTTCCTATTGCGCAGCACATATGCAACTCAGTCCTCAGAATCTAATTGTACTGCACCCAGGGAATGAGTAACTAGTAATTTCTGGCATTCTGGTCAGATTTTGTTTCAAGTGACTTGGTGAAAACCAGACAGAGGGATGGAACTGCAGAGGGCATCGTTTATTTGGCATAGTCTCAGAAACACATTTTTTTTCCCCTGTGTGCTGTCTCCCACACTTCTCTGCATGCTTCTGCAAGAGGTGCAGCAGCAGCCCTGCAGCAGCTGGCTTAGCTGGGTACATGACACTGATACGTGGCCACTGTCCATCATCACATGGGATCCTTGGGAAGTGTATGTGAGGTTAAGACTTTGTTCTACTGCCTAATGGGAGGAGGGCTGATTAAACAGGTGACTTCAATTCTGAGACTTCGTGAAGCTTGAAAACTTGACTTTGTGATCCTAACATTCTTCTAATAGTACAAAGCTTTGCCTTTGTTTTCCTAGGTTTAGGTTTTAGCTGTGGTTTAGCAGTCCACACAGATTTCTGCTCTGTGAGGCTGCCACTGCTGTTTCTGCAGAGTACATCCTTAGCCTTTTTGCCAAATCTCTTCTCACTTGAATTTCGTGTCTCACAATACTTTGTATATTCTATGTTCTTGAAGAGGTTATATCCCTATTTGATTTCCTCTACCTCTTCAGGTACAATTGCACTTATCTCTTCATTGATGTCCTCTCTACTGACTGAATGTGGTGGCAACTCAAGCCTGGATACCCGAGAGCACTGCCCAAACAGCTGCTTAGCTCTAGGGCTCTCCAAAAGCAACTGCCAGAGGTGGTTTTGGAGAAGGATTTTGGATGCTCCCACCTTTTTTGGAGGGCTTGGCTGTGCTCCGGGTAAATGGAATCTGGGGGCAAGCTTTTCACCAAGTCTCCAGTGGTTTGCTCAGGCTGATATTTCAAAGTTTTGTAATTTGGCCAAGTTTGGTCAGATTTTTCAGACACTGATGCTGGAAAAAGCTTTTGCTGTGAGGTTACCGGTTTTTGTTTCAAAGGATGAAGCAGTAGTTTCTCAACTAAGCAGCATGAAAATGTAGTGACAGGGCAAGGAGTAAGGGGTTCAAACTTAAACTAGGGAGATTTAGGTTAGATGTAAGGAAGAAGTTCTTTACTGTGAGGGTGGTGAGGCACTGGAACAGGTTGCCCAAGGAAGTTGTGGCTGCCCCATCTCTGGCAGTGTTCAAGTGCAGATTGGATGCGGCTCTGAGCAACCTGGTCTTGTGTGAGGCGTCCCTGCCCATGGCAGGGGTGTTGGAGCTAGGTGATCTTTAAACTCCTTTCTAACCCAAACCATTCTATGATTCTGTGTCTCTAAACGTGACTGAAATGCATTTATGTCAGAGATTAAACTGAACACTAGCTGAACTGGGTAGAAAATGGAGAATAATTGGTCCAGCACAAAGTAGGTGCCACATTCATCATTTGGCAAAGATATCAAGGCAATGTCCCTTCTCCTCTCAGAAGTTACTTTTGGTTGGTTATAGATTATTGTGGCTTTATTGGATGCAAATCAGCAAGCCTAAGTTTGTAACTGCACCTCTGGTGGCATGTTGCTTCCTGGCACCAGCTGATCTGTTGGTCAGTGAAGAATATGGAAGATAAAAGTGAGTCTTAAAAAAATAGTGGTCATAACTGGAACTATATGAGTTTTGGCAGTTTTGTTGTGTATGCATGAAGACAAGAGCAGCTATATTTCTGGAGCCTAATCAGAGAAGATACAGGTCTATAGGTGCCTCACATTTTTTAGTTTTCAGTTAGAATGAAACATTTCTAAGAACTTGCTTTTATAAAATTGTGCTCTTCAAAGCAGAAATCATTATTTCTGATGTGATGTATCGTGAGGTCAGTGTTAGGAGAGCACAGAGAAAATGTGTACCAGGCTCCTGGGTCCTCAGAGAGCCCCTGAGCAAAGGCAGGAGCCTTGGTATAGGGCCAACCTTGCATCTACTGCATGTTGTTATTATTCTATTGCTGAAATTTCTTCTTAATTAAGAACTCTTTGTACAGTGCAAATGCAGCAGGTTAATCTAATTAAAGCCATTTTAAAAAAATAGTGGAATTCTTTCATAAAATAATTTTGCCAGGTCAGTTTTCATTAGGGAGCAGGGGAGATGTGTATGTGAAAAATCTGGTATTGTGGCCAGTTTGGTGAGCATACTTTTATGTTCTGTTTTAAAATATGCATATACGGTCTCAGAAAGCAAAGCAGAGATACTGCAGTCTGTCTCCCCACAAGCGCACTGGAGAGTACAAGATGCTGATTCTCATGTATGTTGATAAGATGTATATGTGTAAATTCCTCTCTGACCTGACCCCATCAGTGAGAAAAGACTGTCCTTTGTCAAGGAGAAAAGTTATGAAAGATGTTCTTTATGCAGGATGGACTGCTTCAGGGAAGGAAGAAAGTGACTTAGGAGTGATTCATTTGGTCAGGCATGCCAAGAAATTTTCTGATCTTCTATAAGTCTTAAATATAATGTAGCAGCCAAAAAAGTAGTCACTGATCTCATAAATTACATTAATTGTGCTATATATTCTATATTAATATTAGGAGGGGGTTTTAGGTGAATTTCTTTAAAATACATAGGTGCATTTCTTTGCATGCAGGTTATGTCAGTATTCTGTAATTTTCATTCTTTTCCCTAGATGCTCCCCTAAGGCCAGTGGTTTGAATCTGAAAAGGGGGCAATGGTGGCAGAATACCACCATTGTTAGTTCTGCTGCTGCTGGGTTCTCATGACCCTCAGCAACAAGAAGTTAATTCCAGAAATACAATTACAAAAATACTAATATGCTTGACCTGCTAAGTATTTCTGTACCAGCATGAGACTGTGGAGGGGGGTGATGGAGGACTCCCCACTGTCTCAAAGTCCAGAGAAAGCTGCGATTTTTCTCATACCTGTTCTTATGGCTCCACTGCCATTTGCTGGGTAAGGTTTGGAGTGACTGTGGAGGAGCAACCGGCGACAACTTTCATCTTCTGGGTTTACATCTAATACATCAGTTCTGTACTTTATGAAGTCCTGCTCCCATCAGAGAACTGTACCAAAGATTATTTTCCTAAGAGAAATTCAATTTTGATTACTTAATTGCCTAACATTACGAGATACAAAACTCTTCTGATAAAATGGGGAATCAGTGTTCGTGATAGAACTGGATACCATTTGAATCAATCGGTTCCTGTTTGATAGCTTTTTAGAAAAGATTCTTGATAGTTCTCTTTCTTTCTGGAGCTTGGCTGTTCCTTGATTTAAATGACACATTAATCTTTAGAAAATACACTTTTTTTCCCTAGAAAGTTACGATGTTAGTCCTTTTTATAGTACAACTTGAGTTTAGTTTAGTTTAGTTTAGTTTAGTTTAGTTTTGCTACTGACTGCATGGTTCCCTGGACATCCACAAGGTTCTTTCAGTTTTCAGTAGGCAAATATTTCTGCTTATTTCTCTGTACATACACATGGCCTCAGTTCATTCCACTTGTAGATGTTTCCTGTGTGCCTAGAAGGCTGATACCTCAGTATGCTACACCATGCCTTAATGGAGGATTCCTGTAAGCATTGTAATTATTGCTGATGATTGCAGACCACAATATTGGAAACAAATCACAGTCTGTTTTCCAGGAGCAGTATATATAATGCAATATTGTTTATGTTCCTGTATGTTTAGATAGATGTGTTTATTTGTACTCATATTTTTCTGTAATATATAGGAGCTTATATAGACTGCTACGAATACTTATTTTTCTGACATTAAACTGTAATGACATTTTTCTATCATAAGATTGCTTCTTAATACCAGTCATGGCATAATAAATTATGTATCTTCTCAGTTATTCGCTATTAAGTGTTTTGTATTTATTCATATGACTATAATCCTACAGACCACTTCTCATATTCCCACAGAAATTACTTTATTTATAATAATAATTATGACAGAACATTTCTATAGAAAATTATATCCACGATAAACTTTTAGCTGCTAAGTGAACACCATAGTAATTCCCATCAATACAGTCATGTTGGTGACTGGCCAGCAAATTCCTAAACGTAGGAAATTTCTGGACTCAGTAAGGCCGTGGAGACTGGACTCCCATTCTTCTGCTTCCCGAGCTACAGTAAGATGTGTTTAGTTTCAGGAACCAGTGAAGTCTCAGTTCTGAATTTTGTGTTACCTCTATTTGTTTTAATAAAAAAAACTCTTAAAAAATGTCCCATATTGGTATGTTTTTAAAGATTGTCAGAACTTAGATGACTTTGCAATTTGATTTGTGCAATACTTGCCAGGCAATGGCCTTATTTCACAGAAGTGGTTTGACTTATGCTTATCTTTTTGTATTCTGTATTTCTTGCAGCATTTCTTGTGAGACAGATGTCCTGTCTTGCTCTTCCTGATTTCTTCTGGTTTTCTGTCACAGCATGGCCAGTTCCTGTTCAGTTTTCCTTTAGAAATCATATCCTTGGTCACAATTCACTGAAAACCCCAGCTTTTGCTTCAGCTGGAGCATATTTTAATAGCAAATTTGAAAATAAAAGCTTGAAAATATGAACTTCAGAGTCTGAAAAGACAGAAAACAGAACAGTTCAATTTTTTTTAAATGTCATAGTTTTACACCAGCTTCATGATTTTAAAGAAGTGATTCCTGTCTTATGATGCTTGAAAAATTAGTTTGGGGAATATTATTTTCAATTAATAAAGAATTTGTCATAGTTTCTTTTGGTTATTACAGGCTTATAAGTATGATAGTGTAGGAGGTTCCTTATTAGAGCATCCACAAGAAGACTGCATATAGCTCCTTTGCACGTCCTGTTTACAGTTCAAAACTGAAAATATTTTTACAGTCAGACCATCCTGGTGCATCTTATACTACAAATAAGACTGAATGCACACAAATACGAGTGCAGTAAGTAGCTGTGGTGCAAGAAGGGATCAGGAACATCTTGCAGTCTGTGGCACTTGGTTCAAAGAAACCCCAAACTCCAAAAATCAGTTTAATTAATTTACGAAATAATTGATTCCATGTGAAATGCTCTGCCTGTCATTCCAGTAGAGGGCAGTAATTTACATACAGTAATATCAATTAGTATGGGTACTCAACATGAATTGCAGAATACTAGACATACTAACTGGTTTTATTAATACAGTGCAATATTTAAGGCATACTAAGCCCCTCAAGTATAGAGTGCCATCCAGAAGTCTTATTTTCTGTGCTTTTGCATCAGGATTTAACATGCAATTGCAGTAGAGTTTATCTAAGTTGTACTCAGTTCACTGAAATAAACCATTTCCGTATCCCACAACGCTACATGTGTGCAATACATGCCCCCAGTTTAATGCCATAAAGCCCCCAGACTGAGTGACTGTGACACAGTTCTGAAGTTATTTGGGTCACTTAAAGCAAGAAAACATGCCAAAAACTCTGCTTGGCTCCCAAGTTAATCACACAAAGTCCAAAACTATGCAGTGGAGATATGGCCTCTTTCACCTGCATGAGGCTAGTCTGGAGCAGTGTGTCCAAACAAACTCTCCATTCTTTGGCGTAGAGTCCTGAAATTACTTCCAGCAATTACTATGCTTAGCAGTGTAGAAATAGACCAAAATCCATGTGAATTAAAAATCCAAGATGTTTCCAGCTAGCATGCTAATGAAAACTAGAACATACTCTTCTGTATGTAGTCATCAGAGTGAATTGTAGTTCAGTGGTTAATTTCATTGAGATACTGCTTTTTTTCCTCTGTTGCTGTTGTTGCTGTTGAACTCTGAGTACATAAAATAGTTTTTGTGTCCAGAAATGATTTTTACAGATCCAGCAACATTCCATGGTACAGTGAAAGAGGAGGCACCAAAACTCATAATCGTCGTGTTTCTTTAAACTGTAAGAATTTGATTTCAAAACCACTACCAGTTATGCTTAGCTAATAATTGTTTAAACCACAGGTATTCCTTTAGCAGCAAGATAAGTTCACTACCTCCAAGATAGCCTTGCTTACTTTGCAAATTTTACTTGTAACAGGTGTAAAATAATGTGGGGATAATAAGTTTCTTCCATTGCTCAAGCTAAATGAATGGCACTGGTGCTCTGAGAAGACAAACAGCATGTTTCCTGGGGAGAAGGGACTCATGTCACAAGCCATGATGATGCAGAAGACACTGAATCTTTATAGGTCATTTAATATAGAAACACTTAAAAAAAACCCAACCCAAACAAACCAACCAAACAGAACTGGAGTATTGGTTTTGTTCTAGAAAGAATTTAAAAGGAAATTACCTTCAGGACAGAAGCATAGTTCAAATGTACCTTATATCATATGTAGCTGTGTCTGAATCTGAGCTAAGAGTAGCTTGAAATAGCTTTGTATTTGGGCTTCCGTTGCTGATATTTAAGAAGACATTCATGGTAACTGTCAGCTCCAGGAAGGGGATATCCCGAGGGAATTTTGAGAGAGTTAAGTCAAAACCAGTGTTACAAATTACACTGCTCAGTCAAAATACTGAATAATTACACTTAGCATTACAAAAAAGGGTTACTAAAGATTTAGGAATGTCCTGCATTGGTTCATAGCTTAGACTTCCCTAAACTGCACTGCACTTGTGTAATTTTATTTTAGATTCACTGCATGAAGGAAGAAGGACCTGAGCATTTGTCCCAACTTTTATGTTGTTTTCAATGTGCCTCTCATTCCTCTGGTAAATGCACCTCTCCTTCCACACACCTGTCCCATTCATCCTGATCTGAATGACACAGATTCATAGTTTATCCAGAATAAAGCTGTAGTAAATTATTTGAGACTGTGAGTCATTTATGTGTCAGTTGACTGCTGAAAGAATATGCCATTGGCATGTCATGGTCTTGCTCATTTTAAGAGGTCTCTTTAACATAAGGACAGATTTTATTTAAATAAATCAATTTTGCAGGGAGATTTCAGCCATTGGATTTGTAGTAAGAAAGAAACTTTTTATTTATGATGTTGGAAGACCACAGCTGGGAATGCCCCCATTAATAGACTCAAACAGATGGATTCTGACAAATCTGTGAACTATTCACAGTCTTTTTGAGCAAATATTTTGCAGCAATCCCAACTTGCAAATGCTTCTTTAGAAACAAATATGGAACTATCTGTCTCAAGGCACAAACCAATGGAGTCATGAGTGACTTTAAAATACTGTGGGCTGAGTATGCATATGATACTCCTTTGAAATTTAGGAAGGAGTGTTCTTAAGAGAGAATAGTTATGCTTTTATGCAGTAAATGTTTTGAGTTATAAAGTTGTAGAATCACAGAATCATTTAGGTTGGAAAAGACCTTTAAGATCATTGAGTCCAACCATTAACCTGACTCTGCCAAGTTCACTACTAAACCATGTCCACATCTACATGTCTTTTAAATGCCTCCAGGGATGGTGACTCCACTACTTCCCTGGGCAGCCTGTTCCAGTGCTTGACAACCCTTTTGGTGCAGAAATTTTCCCTAATGTCTAATCTAAAACTCCCCTCGAGTAACTTGAGGCCATTTCCTCTTGTCCTATCTCTTGTCACTTAGGAGAAGTGACAGACACCTTGCTACAAGCTTGGGCTTCTTGTTGCAACTTCATTGCTGCCTGCCTGAGAAATCAATAATAGATAATAGCCTGAGGGCTGTAACCAGAGTAGGAAGCTTTCTCTGCACTTCTTTAACCCAGGCCCAAGGGAGGCATCTGGCTTCCCTAAGAAGTGGCTTCCACTTGCAGAGCCTCACATCCGTCATGCAAGTGAACATGGGTAGGTTGGGGCAGTCACAGAGGAGAAGCACCTGCCTTGGGCAGGAGCTTGTCACCATTGTTCGCTATCCCTTAAATCCCTGTGTTCAGCCAGGCAGAGAGAAGTTCAGGAGTCCTTCATATCATGAGTCCCATTGGGCCTGTGTCAAGGAAGGCAGGGTGCGATTCCAGTGGTCTGTTTGTCACAGTCCCTGATACTCCTCTACCTCCTCACTAAGCAGAGGAGCCCCTCTGCCTGCACACACCTGCACACCTACCATCCCACAGGTGTGCTCATTAATGCCTTCCAGTACTGGCCTAAGAGCAGGGCACAGCCCACAGCCTGACACTGGGGATGACAGTGTGTTCCCCACCTGAGCTCTGCCCAAGCAGCTGTGTCTGTTGAGGTGGGTGCAGAGCTTAGAGAGACTGTGGCTTTATGCTTTATGCCTGTGTGGACACCACAGCTCCTCGATCGAGTTGGCAGGTCTTCCTGCACCAGCTGTCATGCCATGCCCTGGTCCTGGCCCTGCCCAGGTCCTATCAGCCACTGTGGCACAAGCTGTGGGCTCCTGGCAGCTCTCTCAACTTCCCTGCAGGTCCCCTTTGTTCAGGGGACATCCTAGTCCCTGTGAGCATGCAGGCACTAGAGCCACTTGCCTTGTCAACTGTGTGCTATTTTCAGTTACACTGCATTTAAGTCTCCCACACACATGATTTCTCTTCAGTTTTTAAACTTTAATTTGTACCCTTATACTTTTACTGAATGTCACTGTGTTTCTGGTATTATATGACGACTGATTCCTCTTTTCTGCATTATTTATTTATTCATCCACCTTTACCATATCTTCTCTTATTTTTCTCAGTTGAGATTTTCAAAGCCCCGTGACACCCCTGAGCCCTTCAGCTGCTACTGAACAGACTGGGAAATTATATAGCCAAAAAGTCACCGTCAGCTTTCAAAATGTTGGTAACTGCCATTAACATGCATAGCCAAAGATATGTACATTGAACCTCTACCTGAATTTCTGTCACATGGTGAGCTGCTGGGAGTTTTGCCCAGTTTCTTTCCTGGGGAGAACTCTTACGGCTTTGTTACCAGTTAAAGATTTGGGCCTTTTTTTGTCTGCCAGTTACATTAAGGAAAATAAAGAGCAAAATCTCCAAAATCAGCAGAAATACTCTGGGTTCTGATGTAAGGACAGCTTTTATCATCCTGACTTGGCTCACTCCTTAAAATAAAGAATTAGTTCATAGAGAATCACAAGCATATAGTTTTACATCAGCTTGGCAAATTATTATTTTGGTAATTCCAGTAGTTCTCTCTTTATATGTCCCTAACAGCTCCAACTGCGTTTATTTCAGAACAGACCTAATAATTTTATTATGGCCGTAATTCAGCAGATCACTTAAAAACTTTGTAAATTTAAATGGTTAAGTGTTCAGCTCATGTGGACTCATCTGGTTTGTTACACTTAGCATCTAAACCAACAGCGCAATCTTTTTAAAAAATATTATCTGTGAAATCAGTGTGTTAGTGAGTTCATCAGAAATGTAAGGGTACCAGAACATCCGTATTTCCAGAATATAATAAAATAGACAATACTATGCCTAATCTGATTCAAGCAGAGATCAGATACATTTCAGAATCTAGGTTATACAAGACACCGTCAAATAAAACTGACTCTGAAACATCTGTTTTGTTTTATGCAAAACCATAAACATGAGTAATTACAAAATGGCCTAAGCTGTTTCTTTGAAGGCACCCTAAACAACAAGGACAGCAGGACAAGTGTTACAAAGCCAAAGCATATATATTAATTGTGGCATGGCAGCATTTTAAAGAAACAATCAAATTCAGAGGGATTATAAAACAGCTGGGATGAATTGTAGGTAGAGACTGTTAATTCTCTAGATTCTAGGTCACAATAGGGGCTCTAACACAGGGCACTCGCTCTTTCACTCTCTGTTGCTTTCTCTTAAGGGAGGATTGTGACTTTTAGAGGACTGGAACCATTATCCTTTTATAGAAAGCATCAGGTTGGTGCAGTTATTAAAGATCTTGAAACTGGGAGGGAGTTTATTGCTGTGATAGATCAGGCAACATATGGAAGTAAGAAGGACATTCTCCAGAGACAGATTAAGTTTTTGCCAAGGCATTTTATTAAATTTTTGGAAAATAAACAGGTCATTAATTGGGTCCAGATTTAGCTACTGAAAATTGTGCAGAGATGTTGCAAACCAGATGCTTTTCCCTATTTGCTTTTACAATCCTTTCTATTTACGGATGCTCTTATTTAATGACTTATTTCTTTAGTAGAGGGCAATGTTTTGCACCGGAAGTCTCGTCTCTCAATTAGTTTTGCCAGCAGATGCCTAAGCAAAACATACATTTCCACACTATTTTAAGTGATGAAACAGTCAGAAATAACATAATAAGTAGGAACTAATCAGTGGGAAGTTACAGAATATGTTAGTTCTTGTAAAGTTAAATTCTTCCCTGGATTCCTTAGCACATAGCAGTTTTCAGTCTTTCTCTGTGCAGACCGTGCTAGTGAAATAGTAGAGACAAAAACACCTATCCCAATGACAGCATCCTAAGACTTGGCTTCTGATGAAGGTATGAATGCAACCCATATCAGCATTTCCCTGGCTTTCCTGAGGTATGTGGCACAGCCACTGACATACCTGTCAGCCCCACTGAAGAAGCACGGTTTCAACCTGATCTCCAGATCAAGGCTGGATCCCAAAATGAGAATGCAGCAGCCAAGTCAGATAAGCTGACAGAAGTACTTGAGAAAAGAAACCTTAATTTATTTTCCACTTAGGATAAGTCCTCAGAGTACAGGCACTATGTCATGCTCTACCCATACTGTCTTGATTCATGTTATAATAATGTACAGGGTAGAAAGATCTGCCCTGACTTGAAAACAGTGAGTCTAGTGGGGATGCCTGCTAAAAGGATTGAGCTAGTCACACAAGGTCCTTTACAGTCAAGACAGAAAT
>JAVHNF010028881.1:10975-21264 GCA_034783455.1 Micropsitta finschii | reverse complement strand
ACAAAATGGGTTTAGATATTTTTTGGGGCATGATGCTGAAGGTAAGGTCAGGTGGATAAATTTTATTTAAGAAACATAAACCAGAGAAGTTTGTACTGTAAAGAACAGCACCATGTCCCAGAGGACAAAAGACCTGACAGTAACAAAATAAACTCGAGGAAACAGGAGTTGAGCTACTCATGCCCACTACCTAGCAGAAGTATTTAGAGATGTTGAAAGCACCTTCACCCAGAAGATACTAGAAGAAATACTGGCATCTGAAAATTCTGCAGGCTGAATTGTGTATCTTTAAAGGAAATGCTGAGAAATTGCAAAGGAACCCTGGTGAACTGTCAGACTACGCAGAACAAGAGCAGGTAAAATCCAGCCTACATAAAATCAAAGTAACACACAGAGAACAGAAACAATGAGTATATCTCAGAGAGCTATGAACAGTTTCTACTCAGGGCATCTCCACTGATTGCCCCCTGGGAAATCTTAGCAAAAAGAAAAAAAGTAATTCCAGGACAAAGACTGGAGCGTAAACTGCAATAGGAAATATCACAGTGAAATATTCATATGCCACACTTAACAATTTGACCTGTACAATGAATTCATCTTTATAATTTCTGACAGTATTTTTCTCAGTATTGACTCTCTTTAGCATGACACACAGCAAAGTCTGACAGACTGCTATTTCCTTACTGCTTGAAAAGTGCTTCTGAGTAGAGTATTTCCCAAATATCGACCATGTTTTCTCCATCCTCCTCTAGCTCTGCAGTCACAATTTCAATGCTTACACACAAGTGTATAAAACTCAGCTTTTTTAGACAGCTAAATTCCTGCTTCTGCCCTCAGCTGCCAGAGCAAGATGAGCTCAGGCAATCCTTGTGCAGCCTTGGACAGCACCACAGCCAAGGCCTTACTGCACACAGGGGTGGTGAACTGACCCTTTCCTACTGCCACAGCCTCCACAGCAGGCATGGCAGAGAAGCAAGGAGGAAAAGCAGAGAATCTATAGCCAGCCCCAAACCTGATCCTTTCTCTGGAGTCCTGTGTAAGTACAAGTGTATGGTGTGGCTGTGCTTCCTACTTCTCCCAAATCCTTAAAATTCACATCATAGGTGAAGGTCATTAACCGAATATTAGGACAACTCTTCCATCTTTAGCTGCCCCAAAGGGCTTACTCCACTGGCCTAGCAGGGTACTACTGACTATGGTCCTGCCTGTTTTCAAAGGGTGCAGCAACAGAGAAGGGAGGATCAGGTAAATGGCACTCTCTACATCTTCCTAAATAACTCTTCACCATTTCTGAATTGCTCTCCTTTTCATAGTGATATTTCTTCCACAGATGGGGTGAGGGACAGGGACAGGACACAAAATATCAGAATAGGTCCTTTGCTTGTTGTTCATAAATTAATCAGTAACACCAATCACCAGAAACCTGTGGTGGAACTTCACAGGCATCAAAACACCAATACAGAAGTTGATTTAATTGCCAGTAGTTTTGAGTAAAGCAAATTAAAAGATGAAGCTATCTAGAGCTAACATTTCAAAGCTTTCAGGTTCTTGCTTGACCAGGTTCAGGATTTGCTTTGCTATTTTTAAAACACTCACTACATCAAACAGGCACACGTGCTCAAGGCAACATCTCGAGAAAGTCACTTTGGCATTTTGAAAGAGAAGTAAAATATGCTTTACTTTCTTGTGGTTTGCCAGGTTAAGCCAAAGTCAGCTAGCCAGCCATCCTACCAGGACATGTTTTGTCAAATGTTTTTCTTATCCACCCCTGCCAAATCATCCCAATACACGATTTGCCACTCAATATACAGGGCATACTGTGAGACACTGCTAAGCTACACAAGCTATAGGAATAAACAGGTTTAACTTTTCTGGTCCTCCACCACTGAGAGATATGAGCGAAGCTATAACCGACATTTCCTAGACTTAGGAAAGCTTAGCAGCATTCACTGCACTTCTATTACATGAGAGATGAGGGAACATCTCTACCAGCCCTCCTCCCCTGTTTCTAGGTTCCAGAGATTCATTCTTGAGGCAGCTTCACAGGTCAAGGTGTCAAGACTGAAGCTGTAGGAACACCAGAAAAAAAACCAAAACCACATAAAAGGAGTTTCTTCCTTTCTATGCTCTGCAGAAACTGCTCAGACTGTGGGTTGGAGAGATCAAGAGAAGGGAAAAGGTGTGGCACACCTTGGAGCCCTGCAGTTCAGTTGTCGGACACCAGCAGGGAGCCAGGTGACACAGGGTCCTGTTCTCAGCTTCTCCACTTTGTGAAGCACTTCCTATTAACAGCTTCGTCATGCAAGAGGCAGGTACAAGATATGCTTATCCATTCCTCTCCCTTCTGGTAGGAAGCAAATGAGATCAATTATACTTCTAGGGAGTAGACAGCCACAAGCAACTTGTGCTGCTCTCAATAGTGCAACGGTGTTGTAACACACTGAAAGTTTGTTTCCACTGTTTTGCACTGACAAAAAAAAAAAAAAACAAAAAAAAAAAAAAAAAAAAAAAAAAAAAAACAAAAAACAAACAAACAAAAAAACACAAAAAAAAAAAACAAAACAACCCTTCAAACACCATTTCCTCGCAACTGAACAGCATCTTCTATCCTAGGCTCAAGTTAAAGATTTGCTATCCCTCAGAACCAGGAATGTAATCTTTAGACAGTAAGATTAACAGAGCAGTTTAGATGTCTAAACTACATGGCTAAAAGCTATTTGAGATGTCCAAGATACCCAGAACTTTTACTCTGCACTATATTTAGCAGCTCTGTGAGGATGTGTGACACCCCCCGACACTTTTTTTGTCCCCTAAGGGAGTACAGCTGAAGGCCACAGGTAGGCTTATCAAAAAGTAACAGCACCTACTCTTCGGCAGGCGATTCTCAGCCCAAGCATCTGCCTCAATTGTTACCTCTGCACACTGGAAGTTGTAACAAAACACATCACATACCACTACCTGCCCCCTAAAAAAAATAATTAAAAAAGTCAAAAATCAAGCTGTGAATACACAATAAAAATTTCTGCCTTAACCACTCAGGCAAATTTCCTAATAACTGCAGAGGATTCTACTAAGCTAAATTAAAATTGGATGGACATTTTGCCCCATATACAGTCACTAGGCCAAGCAAGACCCAAGCTAACCCACAACAGAGTCTGTACACAGAAGGGGCAGAAGAGAAGTCTCTGCAGGCTGTCAAATGACAGCCTTTTTCAAAAGCCCAGGCTTTTGAAAATGCAGGACTGAACTCCAAGGAAGTGAAAGCAATGCCAGCTGCCCCCCCCCCTTGCAGTGTCAGTGAGGGTGGTACTGAAACCATGGGCTCAAGAGGATAGGGAGAGCTCTGTGCAAGCTTGTACCAGCAGTGCATGAGGTTGCTCCTAAGCTGATGCTGGAACAAAACTGTAGAATGTCTGAACAGATGACCACTTCTGTGCTCTCCAAAGTGGTAAGAATACAGAGACAGATCTTTGAATTGCGTTCTATCAACTTCTAGATTCAAAAGTATTCTGTTTTTATTTCTCTATCCATAAGCATTACAAATTGTTTTACTCTCACAAATATTTCCTGCCTTAAAAATTGAAAAAAAAAAAAAAATTAACACATCAAGGCTAACATGTCACAGGAAAACTGCCACATGCCTCTGCAGAAAGTGTAGATTATATAGCCAGTGCAAGTTACTTCTTTCTATAGCATGACTTAAAAAAAAAGTGAAGAGAATATTTCATGCCCACATCCTAATGCCAGAATAAAATTTACCTCCCAAAAGCCTGCGAAAAGCTTGCCCTTGTTTTACAGGTTTTACTCTACAAGTGTAGATTATCATTGGCAAAGTGAGTATCTCAACCAAATAGGTCTGGAAAACTCAATGTTTGTACACGTGATGAAACTAGCAAATAATAGATAATCTCTTTGGTTATTCTGGCTCTGCCAGAATAATCAAAGGTCACATTTGCAACACAAGAACCGTTAGCACAGAGTAACGGTGAAGGTTTGTCCTGCCTGTGACAGCAGGGGGAAAACATTCTGACTGCAAAGCATTCAGGCTAAAAGTTCACCCACAGAAGAACTTTGCACTTTTGAGTCAGATGCTGCAGGGCACAGGGGTAATGCATGTACCCCCAGGAAGAGAGGAAAAAGCTCCAAGCTGCACTGGGAAGGTTGCCTCCCTGCCAGCACCATCACCTGTGTGAAAATTCAGCAAGGTGATCCTGACTGAAGTCCAGAAAGTAAATCAGAAATTATCAGTAATTTTAAGTGACTATTTATGATCCCACAAAAGGAAGTCACAAGAGAAATGTTTTTTAATCATAATTCAGCCACAAATTACCTGTTAGAAATGTCTATCGTGTTTCTCATGTACTGTCTAATCTGGAACAATTACAGCAAAAAGAGTCACTGTATACCTGTTCTCTTTCATCTTCATACCAACATACTTTAGCTGAAAATTGCCTTTCCTTACACTTGTAGCACAGAAGGCTTCTGCAAAGACTCAAACCACAGTGCCACTTTGGTGAAACCAGAACATACCAGTAACAGAACTGCCTGGGATTTAAACCAGCAAAAACTTAATCAGATTTTTTATACCACAAGAAAAAAAAACAAACAGTATTTTCTTCTTCCTCCCTCCCTCTTAAGTATGCTTCTAGACAGAACCCCTGCTCTTTTTTTTGTTTTCGTATTTTAGAGCCTCATACAAGCATCTAAGCTATCCAGAGAGAAACAGGAATACATAATACATTAGTAACACTAGAAAGGGGTTTCCAAGGGTTTGAGTTATAGGTACTATGTAGACCATGATCTGTACTCACAGGAAGAGCTACAACTTTAGCTCCTTTAGCTGATGCTTCTCTCACCAGCCCACAGGCTCGCTGAAGGTTCTCTGATTTAGCAGCAGAAACATGGAGCTGAATAAGAGCTAGGCGGAAGTCTAGTGGCAGAAAATAAAAACTTGGTCAGCAAAATTCCCCCAGGAAAAAAATCGTCAAAATTTCAATCCACTAATGAGCATTTAACAAAATAAGTTTACTTATATATTGACATATGCATAAATCACTTCCAACTCATTCTGCAGTCCATCTATGACTTTGGAAACAGTCTCAACACGGGGAGAACATGCTACATGCTTCATGAGTCTTTTTTTTGTGCCCAGCCCTGATGTGTTCTAAAATCCTGCTAGCATTTGCCTATTTTTTCTTTTTTCTAATGAAAGGCTTCATAAAGAGAAGTACCCCAGTTTCATAGCACCTCTCTTCCCTGGAAAACTCCCATGTGATGCACTCAGAGATCACTATAATGTAAAGAAAAAGCTGCAAGCAACACACAGCCTCACTGGTCAGGTAAACAGGAAGAACTGACTCAAGTGACACTCTCAGCATTTGTCTTATTGAGTAAACAAAGCTTCACTGAGATTTTGAAGAGATGTAATCATAATTGGCTTCCAGACCTAGATAACCATACTGGGAATGTGTCTAAAACTTTCCCATATTTGTTGCACATGTTCAGAGAAATCTTACACCAGAAAGATCTCCATTTGGGCATAAATTCACTTCTGAAAACAAACAAACACAAACCAAAACCACAAACAAAACAAACAAAAAAAACCCCAAACTAAGAAAAATCTTAACTAACTTCCTTCTCATAATGTTTAAAACACCAGGAAGCCATTAAACTTATTTCCCCTACCCCTCAGTTTTGGAGTTTGTTAAAAGGGCAAAATTAAAGCTCAGCCACAACAGAACACATGTTTTTGTGTCCATAGTTTTGTTTTAAAACGATCAGATGTAGAAGTAACAAATACGGAGAAACATTCGACAGTGCTGCGGAGGCCCAAGATCTCTCCTTCCAGCCTTGGTAAGCTGCCTCAAAAGCTTCTTTAAAAGCAATTCTTAGGATAAGCTATAGCAGTGCAAACCACCACCAGGTGAAAGTGTATCAGAGCAAAAGAACAGTTCGTATTTGTATCACCATGAAGCAGGGTTTTTAAAAACGTCAGCAGCTACGCTCGTCTCGCTTGTTTCAGATGGCATTCCTCGACAAGCTGATCACTGCACCAGTGCCGGAAAATGCACCGACAGCGGCTCCCGGACTGACCCGTAGCAAGGCGGGCAGCTCTCTCTCGCTCGTTATTTCCCACCCCACCATGGCTGAGGGGCAGCGCCCAGTACTGAGCCCCGGGAACACAGGCCAGGTCTGTGGCCGCCTGGTTGCGTCCAGACAGCGGAAGGTGAGGACCCAGTGGGGACAGGAAGGCGCCGGCAGCGGCCCCAGCAGGATGGGCAGAGGCGGTGGCTCCTCGGAGAGCTCTGGGGCCAGCGGGGAAGCCGGCACTAGGCAGCGGCGCCTCTGACCGCCTGAGGCCTGGGGCGGGGAGGCCAGAGCCCCGCCGGAGACGCAGGTTCAATGCCACCCCAGCCCTTCTCCCCCACGGCGCGGACCGGTGCGGGGACCCGGCCGGTAGGGAAGGGCGGGCGGGAGCGTGAGGAGGAGGAGAGAAATCACCCATTCCTCCACGGCCGCCACCACTCACTGTCCATGGCTCCGCGCACCGCCTGCATCCCCGAGCGTCCCGGCCCCGCCCTCACAGCGCCGAGCCTGCCGGAAAGTGTAGTCCGACAGTATCCCGGCGAGAAAGGCGCATGCGCACTTCCTCCGCTGTTCCGGTGTGAAAACCAATGTTATTCTGCCTTGGGAAGCCCGGCTCGTTCCTCGGCCCGATTTCGCAGCACTGCCCCCACGGCAGCTTTGTGAGACAGCGGTGCAGGAAGGTTCAGGGGATGAAGTATCTCGGGGCCTAAGTGCAGCTGAGGCTTTGCTGGGAGCACTGCTGTGGGGCCAAATCAGCACCTGGCAAAAACATCGCTGAGCATCTCAGCCTCTTGGTGCTCCTCGGAGCTGGTGTGCCAGCCCTAACGCGTGTTAGTGCTTGCTAAGGGCTCTTTCCAAGAGGTCTGTACGAGTTTACAGCTAACTGATTCACCTGGGAATCACTATCTTCCTTTACGAGAACAGCATCTCCTAAGCTACTACTCAAAATGCTAACTGCCATGCTGTTTTTATTACCAGCTTTAAACACCAAGTGCTCCCCTTTACTCAATACAGAACACTGCTGCCTCATGTATTTATGTTACAATCTTGAGCTTTTACAAAGCCAGTTGGTAGAACTGCAGGTTCATGTTGCGTAGAGGCAGTACTGCTCATGCAATAGTATATCCACGAGTTGAAAATAGATGAGGGCAGAAGGGGCAAAGATAAAATGAGTAACCCAGAATGATCCATATCTTACGTGTGTGTTAAACCCACATGTAAGGCCTAACAGGATCTAAACTGCAGGAAGAGCAAGTAATCTTCACTTATATCTGGAGAAGGCAGTGTAAATAAAACTGCACCTCCAGAGTCACGAGTATTTTTGGTGGGTAATACATGTGAAGTTCTGTACAAATTCTCATACAGATCAGAATCTACGAAGATTTGTGAGAACTGAAGAGCCATCAAGTGAACACAGAAGCACTGACCCTGGCTACAAAACACAAAAGAGCTCCCATTTGGCAAGAGAGCTTACTCTGAGAAGAGTGGATTTTTCCTGTTACAGACCAAAACAAAATAAAATAAAAATTAAGCCCCCAGCAACACTGCAGCTGTCATCTCACCTTCACCACCACAGACAGCAGCACATGCAAAATAAAACAAGTGGCTGCAAACCTCTGGCAAAACAACTTAAAAAAAAGAATGCCTCCAAGACGGACAGGAAGTAGAAGAGCTTTTTCTTTTCAGAAACAGTCACTCCAGTACTGTAAATGGAATTTCTGCTTAGCAATACAAGTTTTGTAACAGACACACTAACTACAGATACATATGCTATGAGGCAAGAGTAGCCTTTAATTTGTGTCTAGAGAGGCATAAAACAACACTGAAATTATTCATAGTTTGGACTGAGTTTCGTAAGATCTGGAGTCTGTTGATAACTTGCAGACTGTCTCAGGAAATTACAAATAATTAGGCTTGGATTATACATTCCTACACAGAAGAGATTCAAGAACTGACTTACTGTAGTTTTACTTTCTGTAGATCTAAAAAGGTCTGTATTTGTTGTCCTCAGAGAAGCATGCATGTTACCCACTTTCCATATTTAATACCCAAATACACCTGTTTAACAACTGAGTGTACTTTCTACGCACCACCCTGTCAATGACTAGAATGCGTTGTATCATTTTACCAACATTTTTATAATCTAAAAATAGGCTGGGAAGCCTGGAATTTATGCAGCAACTATTTCTATTTGACCATTTGTTACCTCATTTTGACCCTTCTATGAATGTTTACTATGGCTCACCCATAAGTATTTAGTGAAATTAGTCAAAGTCTGAATTCCAAAATACTTACATTAAGATGTCACTGACAGTAGTCCGTAATGAGTTTCTTCCACTCTGAAGATCAAATTCACTTCCATTTACAAAATACCTTTAGGAAAAACTGTTGATTCAGAGAACTCAAACAGTATGCTTTCAGGCAGAACAAGTTATGTTCAAATGGTACTGGTTTATTTACAACTGTAGTTTATAAACAGTAGCACAAACATCTTTACATGAAAAAAATCTCATTGCTAAAGTAGGCACAGAGTCAGAGACTCTTAAGGAAATTTTCAGAAGGGAGTAGGAAGAGGAAATTGTAATACAACAGCTTCCGGGCAAAACTATAAATATGTGAGCACTGGCCCAGGTGCAATTCATGCAAATATCTTAAACAGTTCAAGTTCTATTGGTGTGTACTCAGATACTAAGACAGAAAAAATAAAGAAAAAAAAAAAAAAAAAAAAAGAGTTAGTCCCAGAATTAAGGTGCCCCAGCTTGATTCCAAGTAAAATAACTTAGAATGACTGTTTTTTTTATAAAGATCAGTTTATTTTACCTCCCGATGCTGCACCAGTTCACAGGGTTTCATTTTGGTAATTTCCACATCAGCCTCTAAAGATGCTATGCCTCAGCCATAAGGACATTCCTGTACTGAACTTACTTAACAAGAGAGCAGTTCTTGGAACAAGTGGAAAGCTGCTGATAATCAGACAGTTGCTATCTCTGAAACATTTACTAGTTTAGATGATGTTAGTTAAAATGCTTGAAACAATGAAGGCAACAGGTAATGAATACATTTATCACAGGCATATAGTGCTTGAATCTCTTCACTTTGTGTGCGATCATTTTCTTGCCGAACACACCTTCAATCAGCACATACTTCCATGCTGAACTGAAGGCTGTTAAAGGTCTAATTATTACCTTAGACATTTTGTTTCTGAGGAGCAAGGTAACTTATTTTTAACTGTCACATTCTGTCAAGAAGCATTAACTTCCATTTCAATGCACACATTCATCTTTACAAGAGAAACAGCCTCAACCTATGAAATGTAAAATATTGCATAATTAAAAAAAAAAATAAAATCACAACCCTGTAGTAAAAGCCTATTGTCCACACTTCGGTTTAGGATTTAAAAATACCCTACCAACATTTCCAATTATTTAACATAGTAGTGGATAAGACTTTTAAAAAAGTCAATTTTACAAATTGCTTGTATTTTTTCCATTTATCAGCAGCCCAAGCTGGACTTAACCATTTCTAATGAGAAGGATCCAGTACTGCTAGGATCTTTATGTTCTGCTCATAAACCCAAGTATCAATCAGTCCTTGATACTACCCAGTAGGTGAAGTCAAATTTATATACTGTAATGGAGATATTTTACTTTCAAGCAACAGTAATGTAAAATCCATTCTGTTTTCAACTGCTTCTCTGTATCTGGCAGTGCTTCTTTGCTTTAACACCCTCAATGCAAGCCTAGCTGCATTTTCTCTTGCAGATGCAGATGACTCACATTAAAGCTGCATTAAAAATTAAACAAACTGACCTTTATAATAAACATTTCTTGAAAACAAAACCAATGTAATTAAAAAATTAAAAATCCCATTCAGAAGTTGGTAATAATTTACCCTATTTTAAGCCTGCTACTCACAGGCACTCCCATCAGCGAACAGAAAAATTCTCTTAAGTTAGTATTCAGTTAGGAAAGAGTCAGCTTGTGTCCACATACAGGATCTTGGTTGCTTCTTTATAAACCATTCTCTACAAAGTCTTTAGTTACTAACTCTCCAAGGCATCCAATACTTTCATGATCTGTTGTTTTATAGCTTTGGTAGCATCACCTGCATTTGGAATCAAATACCTTAAAAAAAAAAAAAGGAAAAACCTGAAAAAGATTATTTTAAATAATTTGGAAAGTTTTCTGAAAGTAAGGCACAAC
>JAVHNF010028832.1:7896-18736 GCA_034783455.1 Micropsitta finschii | reverse complement strand
GGTGCACGCTGTTTTGCTGCTGCAGAAAGACGTGGTCGTGGGCCACTAGTGTCCCCTGCTAAAGTGTCTGCGCACCCATTGTAATAAACATGTGACTTTATCAGAGAAGGATGGAGAACCAGGAGAAGTTGTGTATTTCCAGCAAGGCTTGCCATGAAGCTGGGGGCGTAGTGTGTTCAGTAGAACTGTGGCACTTTGGCTGCCCTGTTGCATATACATTTGTTGTTACCTCTAGGTGGCCCAGTTTATCCAGAGTATCTGATAGGCAAGACTATGTTCTTTGCCGGATGAACCACAGTTCTTGTGCATTGCTGCACTGGATGGAAAGATGTCCGTGCATCTCTTCATGCTTGCCATTTTCTGAGGCAATTTTACAAAATTTAAAGCAGAAAAGAGGTACACCGAAGCTGAAATGTATGGGTAAAACTAGTGGTTCACTTCAGCATCTATTTGATTCAATCCTATATATATGGAAAATGTATATAGTATATATAATATGCTGCATTCAACCCTACATATAAGGAAAACTTAATTACCAGAGAGGTCTTCTTCCTGAACTAATACAAAGTTAATCTGTAGGCACACTCTTTAACATAACAGTTGTATCAGGAAAGTAACTATGAAATCTGAAAAGCTAAAGCAGAGCAAATGAAAATTTTCTGAAACAGCTGGCAGAACCTTTTGTTTCATTTCATTAAAAGCATGAATATAATTGGAGTAGATTTCTACTATTACATTAATATTTCTGCTAATGCAGAGATGGACAAAACACTTTCTCACATGTATGGTTTTGTGATCATAGCATGTTGCTTGCTTAGTGAGCTTTAAATGAGGTAAATCAGAAACTAGATGAAAAAGGTTTTACTTAACTCTGATACAGCTGATATTCAGAACAAGGCAGATGTTTTCAAACAAAGTAAAATGTCAAGGAAAACACATATAATAACAATTCAATAGGTGTAGTTTCTCTTTCTTATCACACTGCTAATCTCTTTCATTAGTGTTAAAATTACACTGCCAGTATAATTTCCTCTTCAGTGGTCTTTCCTAATTGCCTCTCCTAGCTTCCATCACATTAAGAAAACACATTTTCATAACACTTCCAATGAGTTTTGTTTTTCAGAACCCAAATTTCATTTCCCAAACTTTCTGCTACAAATCACAATATGCATTCAAATCATCACATGTAAAACTACTAAAGAACTGTTTTCCTCATTCATGTGATGCCCTACAGTGTTTTACATTTTATAAAATTACAAATAAGATGTAAAAGAAAAGAAACACCAAATCTTTGACCTGTCTTAGAATGTCTCAAAATCTGTTATTCTAATTCATCTTTTACTATAAGTTCTACATAAAGTACAAAATATACCTAATATTTTAACTGATTGAACCTCCACCCCAAATTAGGCTAAAATATTTCCCTAACTTGAAGATGGATTTCAAAAAAAAACAGTGACAATTTTTTTAGACTGTAATCTAAGAAGAAATTTGGTTCTGAATGAAAGTGATTAAAATTAAAATTGTAGTATAGTGTGAATGGCACTGGAATAGCTGTTTAAGGGAAAAAAAATAAATTCCTTGTGTCATCTGATTGGGTTTTACAAATATAATTCTGAGGTACCCTAGGTTGGGACACTTCCTGAATTTATAGGAAAGGAATTTACCCAATGTTCAAGTACTAAAGATCCTGAAAAAGAATCCTCACTTCGCAACAATAAAAAAGAACAGCACATTGGAAAAACTCTGGAGGAACTATACAGTGCTCATCCATCACTCCGCTGGTTTTCACTGAGAGTGCATCGGGATTGACAACATACAGGCAGCCCTTATTTAACAGAAGTCTGCAGGATTCAAACAGTACATTTACTTGCCTGTTATCTGTAAATAACAATTCAGCAAACCCATTCCTACCTAACTGCTGCATGACACAGTGGCAAAATGAGTAACTCAAATCAGCAGTGCACATCCTCACAGAGCAAAATGTGACAACTCACAATACTGACGCTCATCTTAAAAAATCAAAACCCATTTTCTGTTCTATTTTTTCATAAATAACTGGGAAGTTATTTTTTTTGTTGTTAATTCACTACATGTGACTTACTGGTAACTGCCAGCTACAGAAGCAAGTCAAAGCCTGAAAACTTACTTCTTTTTTTCCTCTTCATTCAAATTATCCCACTGCTCTTCAATTTGCAGCAGAATATCTTCCATGCTCGTCTTTGAGTTATCAGTTATTAATTTTGGACGACATTCTTGAGTGAAAAATCCAATAGCAGACTTTGGTTTCTTTATTATTCTACTACTAATTAAGTCATAAGCTGTCACATGTCCAAATTTATCATTTATCAGATTTCTTTTGCCTACGCTTTGATTTGCGATTTGTGGATCACTGTTTTGTTCACTAGGATGTCCATTTTGCTTATTAATTGTTCCTCCAACTTCAGGAATCAAAATCTTAACAGGTTCCAAGTTGTCTCCTAGAAAGTTTTTAAATCCACTTCCCATACTCCAACTATCAGCAGAAATCTCAGGTAAGTCTTTAGAGACTAAAGCTTCCCCATTTTTTTCTATGTCATCAATATTACCAGAACTCAAAAGACACTCATCAGCTTTTTTAGAACCGGGGTCCACAGGAACACTGTTACTTTGTATATCAGCCATATTCTGTCCATTCTGTTCATCCTCACACAATAAATTAAAGGAACTGTCTGGAAAAGCATCACTCTTAGAAACCTCTTTTTTGTCCAGGCAACTATGTACATCATCACCACAAAATGTCTGGCGATTTAAGCAGATCTCCATGTTTTTTCCTGCTTGACAGTTTTGCACATCACTGCTGAATGAAAAGAATGAAGTATGAGCATGTCGATCATCGTTTCCAGATGGTCCCATCTCATTAACAACCACATCTGTTTGTTCTGTTCTATGAACAAACATGTCTTCTGAGTTAACATCTGTTTTATCAATTTCACCAGGGACTGTAGCAGGTAGTGGCCCATACAGTGATTTCAACACATTTTCAACAGCAAGTAAGACAGATTCCTGGGAAGAAAAAAAAGAAAAAAAAAAAAAAAAAAGGAAAGAAATAAAAAAAAAACCAAACCAGAAAAGCCACACACAAAAGCACACCTGAAAATCTAACTGTCAGATATTAAGGATATAGAAGAATAAGCAACGTAATCTTATCCAGAATATTTTTCAAGCAGATTATTGCAGTGCAGTTGTTCACATATGCTCAGAAAGACTTTGAACTGGATACCTCAAATATTTTGGCAGAGTAAACCAGTGAAGCAGAATACCTAGCACATCACAAAAACAATTAACTACTTTCTTTATAACAGCGTACTGACTGCTTATAACCAGTATCATATAAAGCTATTCCCATCTAACACGGAGCTAGAAACTTGCGGTCAAGACAGATGCATCAACCTTTTTCATGTAAGCATGTTTGTGTAGGCACTTTATTATGGTGCCTGCTTCCAAGACAGCTTTGCACCAAATAATGGAAATGAAAAAGAAACAACCCCAAACCAAAAAAACCCAGTCTTTTATCTAACACCAAAGGAAAGATTTTAACTGGATCAAATGGGAGAATGCTGTGTTAATTTTCATATAAGTGACATTTGACAGGTAGCACTCTTACAAGATTAACACAAATACAAAAGCTTTCAGTGAAGAAGATCATCAACATACTGGTGTGACTATCTGTATTTACTTTGAATAACCTTACCTATTTGCCTTCTTAATTTCTGTGGCACTGTTTTTGATAAGAAGTGCTCATAAGCGAAAGCAACTTTATGGGCATTTATCACTACACAGCCTCTAAAACAAAGGTAAATACGGTCTAAATTTCAGGTCCTGATAGCATGAAAAGGATGTCCTGAAACTTCAGTGATGTCAACAATTTATACACATAATGGCAAAATACTGCTTTGACCAGTAATCAATTCACCCCCACATTCTCCCTTCACGTATGTGGTGTTTAAGAAGTGATTACTTTGTGCAGTTATCAAGTTAAGCATGAGTTTTATGTAGGGACACATCATAGCTCCATTTAGCTTCTCTCACATAAAGCCAACTGAAAACCAAGTGATACATGCATATATCTGACAGTGTAAAAATCCTTGACATCAACTGGGGAATTAATTTGGAATAATACTCAACTTATTCAATACTTCTCAAACAAAACAGTCTTGTGATAAAGGCAAGCTATCATGTAACTAAAGCAAACAAAAAAACACCAATAAAACAACAAAAATAGTGGCACTGCTTATATTTAAACATTTCCATAATCCCAGAAGCCCTTGTTCTGCATATATAAGTAAAAGGCTGACAACTCAAAACCAGATTAAAACCTTAGTTACCTTATGATGCAGTAAAACTTGAGTTTTATCAGGTGTTAAATTCACATCCACAGTACAGGCAGGTACAGTAATATTCAAAAAGAAGATAGGATATAAACGAGTACAGTCCTTGTGTGTCACCATACTGTAGTACTGTCGAATTAACTACAGATTGATTTAATAAAGAGATGTCAGTAAAGGCAATAAAATGGACACAAAGGCACAGAAACAAAATTTGACATTATAAAAGCACAAAAGACTTGCTGGAGTTTTGGTTGGAACCAATTTCAAGATACTAATGGTTGCTATTTTGACTTTCTGAATGAATGTACTGATCACATTTTGAAGAAAAGATGGTATGTCCAAACCAGACTGCAACTCCAGTTATTTACCTCCTCATCAAGACAAACGCGACTATTCGGTTGTTTGTTTTTTTAAAGAAAATCTAACTATATAGCATGTAACTTCACTGCTGTCTCTTTCATCCAAAACAAAGTCTGTTTGAGAAGGTACCACTTGCACTACACATCTGCCCTTTTTCCTGAACAGGATTTTGTCCTTTTTTTAAACCCAATTATATATTTACAGCTTTCCTCAAGCTCTACTTGCCCTTACTATTTTCTCTATAATCCTCCCAAAAACTCCTCCAAAAGACTACAGAATTATTTAGTTATTTCAGTATTTTGCTCTTGCTAACTAGAAGGGTCAAATAAAAATCCCTGAATTTCCTTCTAGTATCAGGAATCCTTTCACGGATGTACTTCCTGGAGAAAAGAATACATTAACAAGACAAAGAAATCATAAATTGATAGTAAAAACCTAAGAGCCACAGCAGATTAAATTTTATTTTTTTTTAATTGTTTGGGATTTTTTTTAAATTCTTAAATATTTTTTAAATTACATTAAAATTCTTTAAATATTTTCAAGTTATGTTAACCTTAATTTTCCCACACTCTGTTCTCAGCTGGCACTGAACTGTAGTAATAAGAGGTCCACCAGCACTTCTTCTCCATACACTTCAGAGAGATAAAAGTGATCTACAGCTTGTTTTCCAAACCCACCAAAATGTGTTCTTACAGATGTGTAGCTATGCTCACCTGGCTGAATAAAACCCCAGCCACCCTCATCCAAAAAAGCAAATGATTAGAAGTCTGGACACACACACAAAGAGTCAGTGGAACACTATTATTTGCACTGCTACAAGAACAACCCTACATGAGAACCTCACTTTGAATCTAGGCTTCTGTGTTGTGGTTAACAGTTGATTCTATTGTGGGACTCAAGCTGAGCTTTAAACTCCCAGAAGAATCAGGCACATCAAATACTGCATGGAGATGGATTAGCACTATTTAGCACTTAACATACCAACACAAGTTCAGGGTTTACATCTATAAAGCTTTGCCTGCAGCTGAAAACTCTTCACTGACTCTACCTTTTTTTACACGCACACTTTGGCATGAATATGATTTTCTTTTCTGGGGAGGGCAAGGATCAGGACAGCAAGGCTGCTCCAAAATGAGGTGTTGTAAGGTTCAGTAGTGTGAGAAACCCAAGAGTATCAAATTCTGCCTGTACAATGCCTAGCTGCAGCACTATCACTTTCATTTTTATCCAATGCATACAGAAATTTAAAGGGAAAGTGTGTGTATTTGCTTGACAAGCCCACAGCAAGAAGCAGACAAAATCAGAACTACTTTTAGGAGAATTCTCTTACAAGAAATTACAATGCCAGCACCTTTGCCTGTAATACTCTAGTTATATTATGTGGGAAAAATGTAGATTACATAGGTGCCTCTGTCCTCAAACAAGTAATGTTTCTATTCCTTGAATAAAAAGCTAGAGGATATTACCTTCAGTATTTCCTTCTGATGAACAGGACGATTATTTATAAAAACAAAACTCCTTTCTGAACTTGAAAGGCTTGTCAAAGAACTGTCTGACCCAGCTTTTGGGAGAAACCCAGAGAGATTTATCTGCAATGATAAAAGAAATACAGCAAAAAAGTATTTTAAACAGTTTTGGAGTTCTTTTTAGAGGTGAAATATTAAGATGAAATTGTACAGGAGTCCAAGTCAAACGCATGCATTGCTTCTTGAAAGTTATGATAAAAAAAATAAAAGTAAAAGCAATTAAAAAAAGAAAGAGGTTGAGAAGGATGGGTTTGTATCTATTTTTCTTGATGAAATTATTGAGAAATTTCCCCATTTGGGCTATCACTTGCATCACATTGCTGTCTGCAGCCAAAGAGTGCAGAGAACAACACTGGCCAGATTTAGGCTTGCTGACTGTAGGATTTCCAACTTAACCCCCGTACAAGCTAAAGGCACGCACTGCTGCCCAACCTGGTGAAGGCAGCAAGTGAATTACCCCTGTGGGGAAAGCCCAAAACACACAGTCCTTTCCTGTGCAGGGCACTTTAAATAGCTTGTCACAGGGTATTTATTCAGGGCACCTAAATTTACCTACGCCACCTGTATCCAAATCAGCTGACTCTTGAGAGTGCTGAGCACCCGACCCCAGCAGAACCTGTGAGCACAGAGCACTGCCAAGGAGCCTCAAAATCTCACACAATTTGAGTCCCTAACAAACTCCAAGTTTTAAGATTTTTCTGTTGAGATTCTTCAGCTTAGTTTTTTCAGGTCAAAATGAAGCCAATGACTTCTGCTGCCTGTCCCATCACCTCCCCCTCTCCCCTACCAAGCAAGTTTGAAACTGCTGGATCGATTTCAATTCAATCTGATGAAGAAGCAGAAATCCCAAAGATATTACATTTCCACAATTTCTGTGATAACTGACAGCTGCTTGGAGAGGACAGCCTCAAGATAATGACCTTACTGAGGGAAAGGCCATTGTAACTTTTCAAAAGCCAGGACCCATTAGCATGTACGAACTGATGTTTCAATCAACCCACATACTGCCACATGCATCACCCCACTGCCACTGGCACCAACTAATAGGTGAAGGAACACTGGGCATGGTAAGGATGGAGATTTTGGAGATACGGGAAAGACTGTAGAATGTTCTGGTAGCAGGGTGGCTCACTGAACACAGAAATCAGACCTTCTTAGCTTTGCTTTTGGCAGAATCACTCGTATTTACTAAAATCCAAATTATCATACATTTGAAACGGAATTTAAAATCCCTGGGATTTGGCCTATTCTTCCCATTCATCTACGTCACACCAGCTATCTGCTCATGTACTCCCCTATTCCCTCTTGACCTTGTAATAAGCATTCTGTGCTAAAGCTGGAGTGTTCTGGTCAGCAACGTTGCGCATAACCAAACACCACTGGTCAAGTTAAAGAGGTGTCAAATATCTGTTGGATGATTATCAGAAAACAACATGCAGCACTACCAGATTTTATTCCACAACTTTATCACATCCTCCCTGAATGTTCCTCCTCTACACTTTAAGCTCCTTTTCTAATTCCCAAATATTTGTGCAAAAAGTCTTTCACCCCAAACAACATATTTTATATACAGACAACACTAAAGCAAAACTGAAAGTCTCTAAATAACTCATTTAAGAAGTTGCCAGATTTAGAAGTGGCTGACTGCTGTTACTATTTATAGCCACGCAGAATATCAGTGTGCTCACTGAAGTCAGCAACAATTTCTACAACTAGTGCTTAATTATGAGAATTTTCACATAAAAAAGATATGAAGTGTAGAGACAAAATCACAGACTAGAACATATTACAGGATTTTTGCTTTTAACTTTTCAAAATTAATAACTTTAATAAAAATCAATTTATACAAGTATTAAATATATCTGTGTTGACAATACACTGTCTTTCTTAAGTACTTATCTTTGTCCCAGTTTCACTTGTATTTGCTAAACTTAACCTCCACGGAAGGAGGGACAAGGAAAATTTCCTGTGTGAGTTTTCAGCCAAAACAGACCCATCCATTTACAAGGCTGGGGATGTGAAAAGCACAGACACTGTTTTATACATGTAAAAAACTGTGTCATTTTTTATTTGCTTAGTTTTTTATTTTACAAGTAGCTCTCAAGTTTTCATGTGCATGCTTTGGAGTCAGCTTGAAATGTGTTGTTTCATGGAGATGATTTGAAGAAGGCAAGTCTTTGAAACCCCTTGATCACAGTTTTAACTCTGCAGTTAATAAGGTACAGCTTACAGAAAGCTGGTTATAGCAAGATTAATTTTGTCTTTGGAGTAAATTTTGCAGCAAAGGAGTATGAAACTATACAGTGAATAAGTAGGAAAGGAAAAAAAGAAAAAAAGCTGCTCTCTGGTTTGTGTACTGAATGGACCTAATGGGAAGGAAAAAAGCAGCACATGCCTTGTCATTAAATACCTATCCCAATACCTACACACAGCAGAGAAAGAGTTACACAGGCAGATTTAATTCTGTCATTTCACAGTGTCTGGATGCTTAATTTACAAATGGCTGTGGTTTCTGAATGTAGATTAGTGCATAAGCAAAACGCATGGATCACTTATACACCTATAAATGATGCACATGGTATTCTACACACTATTTAGAGAGAGGGAGAGATGGAATGTTCCCCCACTTCTATTCAAGGAATATGGATGCCTCATGATATAGCAGAGAGGTAATGTGAGAACCTGAGTGACACCTTCAAGCCCTTCTAAATACCCCCATGTCTTCCCTTTGGAACTCCCTGCACTTGCCCTGTGGGACACATCCAACCTGCATTCAGGTAAGAATGACCCTGGATGTTCTGCTCAGACATGAACAACTAAAACACTGTAAACTACAAGAAGCAACTTTACTTTTTTCCCTTATTACCCTGTATACATATACTACAAGCATTCTGACAAACTCAAGATTTAAGTCTAAATACTACTACATTGTAATACATATGTACATTAAAGTTTGAATAATCACACTAAATACAACTTAACATGCTGAATGCACCCACTTAGACATCTCTGAGCAATCAGCAATTCTGCATTTGTCATTGGAACTGTTTTTACTGCCATTTGGTCAGTGCCACATGAGTCCTGACTAGATAATTCTTGGGAGTGGATTTTCAATCACCAAACCAATAAATTTTACAGAGAGGACAGTAATAAAATCAAATGCATTGATCACGTGTTAATCTGAAGATAATAGTCTCTTTTCCAAAGTTTCCTTCTTTTTGAATACTGATTGAGGTGTCTTTATTGACGCTTTAAGTGGATTTGGGATAAGGAAGTTTAAGCTCACCTCAGGATCTTCACAGCAGTGTTGAAAAGGTACCATACTGCCCATAACGGCTGTTCCCAGAACTGACATACAGGCCATTTTGTGATCTGACACCCTGGTTTTCTGCCAAATAACTGCCTGAAACAAATGGCACAGAGTCAAATTTTTGACATTATATTTGTTGAACTCAAGTCATATCTATGAACATGCATATGCAACTGCACACATACTGTATATGTAACATTCTGTACTTTGACCCTCTTACAATCACAGCTTTCAGTGTTAACACATGATATGGTACTTTTTGGCATGTCTTCTCATATTGTATTACTTATTTAGACTCATAGTGATTGGAAAATTAAGCAAGCTTTTATTTATGGATGCTACATGGCTTATCTGGTCTTCTGCACAGGAAACAATTATTAGAAACAAATCAATAAAAATACTACTTCTCTTAGATGTACAGCAGTAGGCTTTGTGTTTTCATCAAGCATATACATTGAGGGTTTATGACATGTCTCTGGCACAGTGGTCAGCACTTAAAGGTGACTGCAATGCTTATGGTACCTGTACTCAAGATACAGGCTGTTTTAGTAGAAACCTGGCTATTGGATGCCCATTCATAGCTCTCATCTGGATACTCTATGACAAACCTGCTATTTAGAAAGGCAGGCAGTATCTAAGGAAGCATAAGGAAAGCGGTTGCCTAATGAAAACTTGATAAATATTAAAAGGATAAAAGGATATCTCCTCTATTAGCTACACATGTTGCAATACTATTGCAAAGATTTATTAAATACAGTAAGGGAGTATGAACTGCAACTTGCATCAGAAGTTACCTGTTAGGTCCTCTTACATATACAGTAAATATTAGCTACATTGGGGCTTGAAATTTTGTCTCTCACTAATGAGAAGTTCTATACTAAATAGTCATGAATTTAACTCCAAATCTGCTGACTTTAATTGGTGTGTATCAACTATTAAGAAAAATTTCTTAGTTGCCTTTCTGCTTCTAGGCAACTGACACTGCTCAATTCAGATCCACTTATGTCTGCCACTATTAGCTGACCGAGTGCATTTCCATCTGCAGCATTAAAACACACAAAAAAACCCTGCAGCAAGTTGCAATTTAAGCCTGATATTACTGTTTAGTAATTATTAGTGCTGTTTAAAATGGATGCTTTCACTAGGTGCTAAGTGTCCACCAAATTCAAAATGAGTTCACAGTATACTGGTATAGGATGTTATGTGAAAGCATGGTGAGTGAGCAAAGAATACACATGCACCCATCTCAAGAAATGCAATACACAGCCTTAAAA
>JAVHNF010028820.1:8603-21892 GCA_034783455.1 Micropsitta finschii | reverse complement strand
TGCCCATATGCTTGCTGCTGGATGTGTGCAGAACACCCTGGGACTGTACTGTTGGGCAGCAAGGTCCTGCCCATGTGGCTCATGAACATTTCAGATCAAGTTGACCTGGAAGCAGGAAAATCAGCAGCTGGCTCAGGCTGACAGGCCTACAGGTGTACAGTTGCAGCCTTTATGTAACCAGGATTTAGCAGCCAGCTCACTGCCAGAAAATGCAGGAATAGAGGCAGCAAATAGGTGGGTGAGGGAAAGAAAAAAGGCCAGCTCTTGCAGCATGCTGCTCATTTACTTCCCTTCTACAGATGGTCAGAAGGGCTACTTCCTATAGTTCATTACTGTAAGGGTGATGAGGCACTGGAATGTGTTGCCTAAGGAAGATGTGAACGCTCCAGCCCTGGTGGTGGTCAAGGCCAGGTTGGACAGAGCCTTGGGTGACATGGCTTAGTGTGAGATGTCCCTGCCCATGGCAGGGTGGTTGGAACTTGATGATCTTAAGGTTCTTTCCAACCCTAATCTATGATTCTATGACCTGGAGAATTGTCTTAGGTGTTCTCTTATTAATGCAGTTATTCACTAACTTCTTTCTAATATCTTTCATTAGAGTCCTCCTGGATGTTTCTTCGACTGTCTTGTGATGGAAGGGGAATATATTTGACGTTATAATGGATTTTATGCAATGTTATAGCAAAAAATGTTCTAATAACAGCATTTCTGTTTGAAGAGACTAATTAAAACCAGTCATGACAACTTCTCATATGAATGGACATATCACAGAAGATTCTGACATTGAAGTAAAAAATGTACATCTTGCATCTCCTGAGGAACCTCAGAAGCACAGAGAAATGGGGGTTGATTGCCCTGGCGATTTGGGCTCCAGGATGATGCCCATGCGGCGGAGCGCTCAACTCGAGCGAATTCGACAGCAGCAGGAGGACATAAGGCGCAGACGGGAAGAAGAGGGAAAGAAACAAGAACTAGACCTTACTGCTTCTATGAGGCTAAAAAAACTGGCACAAATTCCTCCTAAAACTGGAATAGATAATCCTATATTTGACACAGAAGAAGGAATTGTTTTGGAGAGTCCTCATTATTCTGTGAAGACACTAGGTAGGTAAAATGCAATGACTGGACTAATGGGGAAAATAATTGGTTGATATGATACTAATGTTCCTTTTGGCCCCTGAAAACCCAGTTTAGCTAATTCATATGCAGTTTTAATGTCTTCTGGTTCTTTGGATTTGGGGTGGTTTGAGGGTTTGTTTATTTATTTATTTAGTTAAGCATCAGGCTGTGTGCTTCAGCAAATAGCTTTTCAAAACTGATTCATTCGAGGACCAGTCAAATGCCCTGTAGATAACTAATGAATTCAGTGGATGTCTCCATTGTCTTTACGCTGAGGAAGGCCATGCAGGTAATACCCAATTTTATTATGTTTGATGAAGCACAGACCAAAATAAGCAGTTAATAAACACTTATTGTCATTTAAAATCAAAACACAAGTTTTTAATATTTCAGAGAAACACTCTGGGGATTTCTTCTGACTTTCTTGCAGTATCAATTTTTCACCTAATATAATTTACACTCTTAAAGTATTGACATCGATAGCGAAAATCTGCTTACCTTAACACTTGGACATTGATGAAAATATAATGTTAGTAATTTTTAAAGAGAGTGGTTCTGAAATTGTTTGCTTCATAGCTGGCATTGTTAGATACTTGATTGTGAAATCTTTTCTTAGAGGGAATGCAAAACAGAAGATGCAAAGATTTATGTCAAATAGTAGAAGTGAAAGGTGAAGAGTTTTAGGAGATGTAGTTAGGCTAGATCTAAATATGCACCAGGGAGCTGAATTAGGGCTTCATAGGCATCTATTTCAATCAGAGAAGTCGTGACATAATATTGATAGGCATGCGAACATACTACTGCTATCTCCTTGCCGGACAGAATCATAGTAACAATTTGGATCAGGTTGACTTAAGATTTGAGAGGAGGATTTGCAATAGTTAAGACCTTCTGTCAAGAGTGGTGCTTTGGTTATACTCAACTGTGATGTTGAGTTGCATACTTAAAAACTGCCGTTAATGAAATGCTGTGAATCTCTTAACTTACATAATCCATAAAATATTTCTGTTCAGTCATCAGTGCTGTCAAAAACTGAGTCATAATTGTAAATTTAACTAAGTTCTTCTGCAGTAACTTTCCCTCTTCCAAAATTTTCCTCCACTTCTAAGCACATCTTTTTTCCAGTTTCCTGATTAATCGTGCTGACATCTGACACTGATGCTGAATTTGAGAAGAATTCTTTTTTTTTCTTTTGTTTTTGTTTTTGTTTTTTTTTAATTCTGAAAGCTATCCCTGATTAATATCAGGGCCAGGGATGTTGCCTTATGAGCATATATACACACATGCACACTCAAAAAATAATATGGGTTCATAGAGAGGATTTGAGTTCATTATCTCTTCTGCTTTTTTATTGGATACCTGAACTGGAGAGGCCTGATTTTTTTGAGAATTTACATATACAACTTTTTGGTCTCTGAGAAACTTGCTAGCCCCTGACTTTGTCCAAAACCTACCCTTATTCAGTCTTTTCTAAAATACTGATTTTAGTTTTGCTTTTATATGGTTTGGGGTTTTGTGTGTGTGTGTGTGTGTGTGTTAGTTAATCAGTAGGGCTTCTGAAAATGTATGTTTAAAATAAGAATATTGACCTGGTTGTCTGTATTTTTAATTTTGCAAATGTATCGTAAGTTCCAGCATTAAATGTGGCAGATCTTTGCCAAGTCCTTAACCTTTTCATTTTAAAAGGCAGACTAGACTAAGGAGATTGGATTGTGTTTATAAAACAGGACACAATCAAAACAATTTTAAAGAGTGTGTTTGATATTAAACCAGTATATGATTTAGACAGCTGTCTTAATGGAAATAACTTGATGTGCACCTAGAACATGTGCATGTATCTGACTTTTTCATAGCAGTTTACTTCTATAAAATGCAGTGAAGTTTTTGCTTGCTACAGTCTATGCAGCTAATTTAGTTAAATGAGTAACTGACACTTTGAACCTTTTCTGGCTACAGTGAACTGGGGATTTTAGAGGAAAATGTGCCTATTTGTTTGGCTTTGAGTTGTGGTTTGGGTTTTTTTTTTTAATACTTATTTATAAATATGTTAAATAAAGTTTCAGAAATAGTTTTGGATAAAACAATATTTAGCTCTGTGATTCAAGTAATATGTGGGGTATTAGTGTGCTAATAACAGCACGCAGAGTTACTCTAGGGATCTAGCTTGGGAATTAAGATCTTAGTGCTGGCATATAATAAATCCAATTATATCTTAAGTTTGCTGTTCATAATTTTTTTGTTTGAGGTGATAAACAGCAGCTGTTTTCTTTTTTCTAATCTAACATGTTAGGCTGCGACCATGGGTCCTCCCCTGCAGTTGCATACTTTTGCCCTGCAGTCTTTTGATTAATGTGCATATCGCACAGTGCTCCGTCACATTCCAGCCATTTCATAGCTTAATGGAAAAAAGGCTGCAACACTACTTGTAAAAGAAGACTTTTTAAAAAAGTACTTGATTGGTAATTGATCTGCGATTAAAAAATGGACTTGTTCTGGCAAAGAACCCTGACTTTTTTCTGTGAGTAAATGCAGATGTTAGTCTTTTACTGATCTTTTTTTCCTCCAGACAGCCCTTGCAGTAGGAAATGTCTAGAGATGGAGTGTTTGTTGCTTGGATTTTTCCTTTCTTTAAGACTACCAAAACAAAAAACTTGCAACAAAATCTTATCTCTGATTTAGAATTCAGAAGCAGGAACCTAGAGAGAGCTAGCCAGATGTGTATGTGAGTTATTTTTATTAAACAAGTGACTAGGCAATGGATTGCTAGCTTTTGGGGAATGTTTCATTTCACTCCTTTTAAGCATTATTTCTCTTTTAGAATGGTGATGGGGGGTGTTGTGGTTTTTTGTGGGTTTTTTTGTTTGTTTGTTTTTGGTTTTTTTTTTTTGTTTGTTTTTGTTTTTTCCTCCATGGGGGGCATATAATTTGGTATAGGGCTTTTGCATCCAGCACAAAGAAGGATTCAGTATAGAAAGGAATTATACAGGGAGGAGAGAGTACTGTGGTAGTTTGCAAGAAAGGGCGACACAGAGGGAAATAGTAAAGTGCTGAAACAAGAATATGTAGAGGTATCTGGGAATAGGACATCTTTTTTATGCAGAGTAAGATGTCTGTATCTTACGGAGTATGTTTTAGAATTGTGTGTGTACATATGGGTATACGTATTTGAGTCCTCTGATATATAAAGAAGGATAGATAATTCAAAAATAATGGAATAAAATAGTTTATGCATAGGGAGAGTTGGAAGAGGTGAGGTTCTTCTCTAATGCCTCACTGTTTTTTGAATCTGGTAACAGTAACAACTGGTAGAATTTTGGGTTGGTGTGTATAATTGGCCAGGTATCAGTAGGAACTTTACAATAACATCTGACTGGTTTACACTTTTTATTAAATGCTTGAAAATAGTGCACTTCCTCTGATTTGGGAGGATCAGTTGCTGAGGTGCTTTGGTAATGTGCATACTGCACTAGATCAGAATTTTGCCAGCTGACAGTGTCCTATTTAGCAAATATTCTTGCTTGTAGAGTGTTTAGCCTTCTCTCCAAATGGTGTTTCTCTCTGTGTGGTAAGCAGTATATTGTGTATCCAGTTCTCTAGTGAGACATGGGCTGCCTTAATTAAGTGTTGTGAGCTGTACTGGATTTCACCTGTGGAATATCCTGCACAGCCAGAATCTGAATTTTCCATGCAGCTTTTGTACCACTGCACTTTGCTTCCTTGGTGGTTACAGGAAGAAACCTTTGACCTGTTGTGGGTAGGATGTTTTTGACATGTGTGGAATGGTTCTGGAAGGGTTGGGTTTGGTTTGTTTATTGTCCTGCAGACAGTACAGAATGAGAGTAGTAGCTCTGTATTGTTTGTTTGTTTCCTTTTATTATACAGAAGACTGACTTGCAAACTCAGAATTGAAAACTTGTAGGTATTCCTTGTCCAAAATGAAAACCATTAAACTTCTTTGAAATGTGTAATTTATTAGGAATTACAGTTTTCATGTGCCCAGTTATCAACTGTTTTAGTCTTGTGCTCAAGTTCGAGTCTAGCATTCTGTTCAGAGTAATGGTGAATTTGAGGTTAAAACTAGGTAAAGGAAATTTGTCACAGAATAGAGACAGGTTAGTAATCGGTGATTAGTAATCCTCTGTGAATTTTCATGTAAAAAGTGCAACTTAGATGATGTCTTGATAGCATTCCTATTTTAATGTCATTTAGTTAGCTCATAATGAATAAATGAAGGTTCCTAAATCTTAAAAGTTCTCCGAGCTGATATTTTGATACCAGTAAGGGAGATTGACCTCCGTATCAAGTCACAGTTTTAAATTGTGGGTTTTTCTTTGTTGTTCGTTTTTTGAAACTATCAGGATTCAAAATTCTAGCTTACTTGAATTTATTAAAACAGAAGATAATTGACCAGCCTCTTGTGGCTGAAAAGATTTTGTCAGATAATGTGTGAGAATGCATATATTATTTCAGGCTCAAAACATCCACTGTTTTTTTTGGTCTGCTTGAGGATTTCTTACCTGAGTTGATTCACCTTATAGGTGCGATACATATTCCTTGGTTTAGGTAGTTTCTCAGTACTTGATACTGGAAAGTGACATACTTTGCAGAAATTCTGATTGATTCAAAAACAATTTGACAGTCTTTAAAAAGTGTTCGTAAAGTATCAGAGTAGTTCTTGAAGCTCAGTAACTTAGTACATATGTAATGTTCTGCAAACATGTAGAAACCGGTTATTAAAATTCATTAAAATATTTTATAGTGTAAGTAGAACTCATCTTGTAGGTAAAACATACAGACTTTCTTCTGGTGCAGATGACTTTCAGAACTCTGGCAGATGACTTTTTTTTTTCATCTGTACCTTTTTATTTTAATGTGCCAAGACTGAGCATAATTTTATGTTCAAAAATTGCGTATAGTTTACTTATCAAACACTCATTCTGTAACTAAGCAATATTTAGTTGTCTACCATAGCAGATACACATGGAATGATGTATCAAAATAACACTTTGGACTCGATGACCTCTGAAGGGCCCTTCCAACCGACATGTTCTATGATTCTGTGAATATAACTGAGTGTTCCATGATTAAGATTAGTTTGGCAAAGGAGTTATTTTCATATGGCAAAACTGTCCCTCTTTGACATTTGACATACATGAACTGCAGTTATTGGATCTTTTATAATTTCTCTTAGAGAAGACCTGCTCCTGAAATAGGAATTTAAATTTAAACAATATCAGCTTCTTTTATGTCTCCTTTTACCAACTTTGTGGTCTTTTTTTGGTTCAGATATGTTCTACTACTAGAAGTCAGAGTGAGCTTGCATATGTCATTGCTGATTAAAAGCATGAACAGCAAAAAGTCTTTTTAGAAAAATCTTTATATAAACATTGCTTAACTGTGAATCTTGTTAACTTGTATCTTATTTGTATTTTGTTATTTCCTACCTAGAAGTGGAAGAACTGTTAACTTCCCTTAAGCATATCCAGCATGTTTTGGTAGACCCTCAGAGCCAAGAGGATATCTCTCTCATTTTACAGCTTGTTCAAAATACTGATTTTCAGAATGCGTTTAAGATACACAATGCTGTTACAGTGCATATGAACAAAGCCAGCCCTCCATATCCTCTCATCTCCAACGCACAAGAACTAGCACAAGAGGTATGTACAGTATGCTTCTCTGTGATACATGTGACACCTATAATCATAGCTGTTGTTGAAATATGTACCTGTCAAGCTTGTCTGACTTACTGAATGGTGAATATGAAAGGGTTTATAATAGTCACTGATTGCTGTATCCGGTTTTTCCAGATTTCCAAACTTGTAACCAGAACGATATTTTGGGGATACAAACTCCCTTTTTAGCATGGATAGATATGCAACAGAAAGGGTACTATGTTTAAACATAGGAAAAGGGAGTGGTTATGAAAATCTTAACTCCTTTACCTTTAGTATTCTTTATTCTAAATATTCAGAAATTGAATTGCAGCTTTCTATTACTGACTTTCCTTTGAGCTGAGCCATGATTCTTAAATTGAGAGGTATCTCTGGAGACACAGCCACACTTGAAACAAGCATACTGCTTTAAAGTGAGCAACAGATCCCTTAATACTTTCTTTCAATGTTAAAATTACTGCTGTGCTGGTCAGATTGCACTTAAATTTTGTCTGACAGATGACAATTCTCTTATAAGATCTGATACATCCTTTAGAAATTACTAAAGTATTGTTTTAGAAATTTACTTGCAAGATTTTTAACTTTAATCTTTTACAGTTTCAGCCAGGCTAACTGCTTTCTTTGATGCTTCAGTATAGATGGGCAATACCTGTATACCTACTTTATAAGCATTAGTAGTAATTTACAGAAAAGTCACAGCATTGCTGTGAACAGAATGAGTTTCTGCATGTGGCTAGATGCAGCCAAGACACTCTGAGGGGTTACTCAATAACTTTATCTTCATTTTCTATGTCCAGGTGCATGTATATGTTGAAGTGTGGCTACATCTTATATGGGTATACATTTGATAATATGTTTAAACTTCGAGCTTGAATACCAGTATCAGTGCAAGCATAGCACTGCAGTGTTCAGGAAAGCCAAATTCAGACCCCACGAACCAAATGAACCCCATGAACCAAACTTAGCCATTCAAAACCAGGCTCTGGTACACCAGTTGGACTACCTGCACCATAACATAGCTATTCTCAAGTTACTCAGAGATACATCACTCCAATTTCAGTATGCCAGCAAGTTGGCTTTTATTTTGGTTTTGGTTTTGGTTTTTTTGGGGGGTGGGGCGGTGGTGTCTGGTTTTCATACTGCCTGAAGCAATTTTTTTTTTTCAACAGTTCTTTCCACTCTCCTTCCTTTTTCTAGACTTTAACCTTGTAAGTCAAGGAAAACAGCATTGTAGCAAGCCTGAACTTCTTTTGCAGAAGAAATTACTGATTCTTGAGGGATGTAACCTAAATATTATCTAAAGGTGCAATGTACTGACTAAATTGCAGCTCAGGATTTTCCTGTTCAGGTTTGTCAGCAAGACTGTGCCAAAACCAGGTGGGAGTATTTTACATAGGAGCTTTCCTCTGGCTTTTTATCAGGCTATAGGGTGCTGTAGGATCCTCAGTAGGCTGCTTTGATGTCTGTGAGCCTGAAGGAACATTTTCATCTAACTTTTGATTGTAAACTACTTCCCCAAACATCCACTTTACACAAGCCTAGCTTGGGATTTCATTCAGATATGAGCCAGAGTTTTTGAATCTTCATTTATATAGAAAGTTGCAGATATATTTCTTAAGAAAGCTGTTTTTTCCCCTTCATGGATATGAAATACTTTTATTTGCCACTTAATACAAATTCCCAAGAAAATATGCCTAGGAAAAATCTACGTCTATTTTCAAATCTTCATATTCCTCCCCATCTTCCCTACCCCTCACCTTCCCAACACATTCCTCTTTCTTTTCCAGGTGATTTGGTAAATACTAAAATCAGAGAGTGCTGTAAAGCTATTTTCATGTCTCTTAGCAATCCATGAAGAAGGTTAAGCATAAAGAAAGTATTTCTTTAATCTAAAATTCATTTTCTTATCACCCAGAAGAGAGACATTCATTTTTATTTGTTTTGATTCATCTCCCATCCTTGTCTTGTCCAGTCTTGAAATTCCTGAAAAGTCAATATATTGCATATGTCTGTTCCCATTTTCAGATGTAATCTACTTTCTCAGTGAGTCATCTTTGGGTGTATTTAAGTGGCTTGTATTTTGCAATATGTTAAGTAGCATCCTGAAACAATCGAGCCAGAAATTCAGGACAAATATTTCTGACTGACAGAAGTGTCTGACTTCAAAGAACACTTTGAAGCCTCCATTCATGTCACTCTGTATTTCCTGGTACATCCTGAATACAAGATGCTTGTGCTTATGCTTGGTTTTTTGAGACCCTTTACTCCTTTTGGAAAGGTTACTGTATTTGTTATGCTAGCAGTATGGGAAAAAATAATTTCTGCTTTAGGAAAAGTTGGATTTGGTTTTTGTTTTTTTCAGCCTGTCAAAATGTCTGTCTTGCATGCCCAGGTTTTTTCTTGTACTTCGATTTTTGGTTATGTCTCTTTTCCATCCCTAAACATAGGCATGAGAAGCTCCCCCAGAAACAGTTTACTTATTGTTTATTTACTTCAGGGTGTTTTTGAAAAGAATTGCAAATGCCTGGGTTTAAGATACTGGTAACATCTTGATGATAACAGCCACAAGGCATTATAAGAAAGAAGAATAGCAGATACATGCATAACATTAATCTTAAATGGCAAGTAATCTAGTGTGCATATTTCAGTGCACAGGTCATCAGTGACAAGTGTTTCATTCAAACTGTTTTGGAGTGTATGTCCTCATTTAAAGCGACAGATGTTTTATTTGAGGTTTTATGATGTGGAAGAGAACCTGTTCTAGAGTGCATGCTTCTGTAGCTCTAACAGGAAAAGACAGTTTGCAACGTAATTTCATATTGCAACGAGGAACATCCTCTTTTTTTTAAAAAAAAAAAGTGAATATTAATATTTAATTAAACTACAGTTGTGGAAGTGTGCTTGGGGAGAATTATCATTTGCAGTGAAGTTAATTTAAAAAATCTGTTTTCATTTGTTCTTCAATCACTTTTTTAAAATGTAATGTCTTATGAACAGTGTGTTGTGAAAACTTTTTGATTCCGCATTTTTTAACCATTAGCAGTCATGAGAGTAAAATGGTGCATTTTTATTTTCTAGTCTCCCTTAGAAAATTATTAAAACAAGTAGTGTACTGGTGCAGTTAACTTTTCCCAGCAAGTCTGATAACCAGGGACCAACAGCTGAAGATTTTTCTTTCTTTTAAAAAGAAACTTTAATTGATTTTAAAAGGTGGAATGAAGCACCTGAGCTTAAGGAATTTATTTTAGAAAGCTAATCTTCATGTAATGTGGTGTACTTCAAGTCTTAAGTAAAAATAGCCAGGAAACATCAAGTGTAATTAAACTGATTTTTAAGTCCATTTAAAATGGACTGAGATGGGGGAAAGGATTATGGGACCATGGTCTGAATCTTGACCTTATAAAACTCAAACAGGGGAGATTTAGGTTAAATACAAGGAAGAAATTCTTTACTGCAATGGTGGTGAGGCACTGGAACTGGTTGCCTAGAGAAGTCCTGAAAGCTTCATCCCTGGCAGTATTCAAGGCCAGGCTGGACAGGGTCTTAAGCAGCCTGATCTAGTGTGAGGCATCCCTGCCCATGGCAGGAGGTTTGGAACTAGATGATCTTAAGGTCTTCTCTAACCCAAACCATTCTATGATTCTGTGATTGGATGCATCATTCAAGACAGTTTGTAATTTTTGGCCTGTAAAAGCACGTATCAAATACCTTAAAGATATTCTTGCTGTTAAATATACTTAACAGGCTGAAATTATATAGGCTATGTTTCTGAAGGTTTCAGACTTGCTACTGTTCGCTTCAGCAAGTGCAGGCAATTAAACTACATCAGTACTTTGAGAGGATGCACTGGAAGCCTGTCACTTCTGGTATAAATGCGCTAGAATGTGCACGTATATTCTCTCTGGCAGACCTGCTCACCTGATAGTAAAAAACAAAGGATTTTGCAGATGTGGTTAAATTCTGAGTCTGTAGTATCATTTCAGTATGTGCCTCCAAATTGTGGTATGTCTAGTGAAACCAAATTGGTGGCTTTTGGGAAGTTGCTTGAACTGAATTTAACAAAATTAACAATAAGATCTAGGCTGAAGAGTTAAGAAAATACTATTATCGCTACATATTTAGTAGGAATTGCTATGCTACCTGTAGTGTGTCACTTCTGGAATGACAGCCTATATTCAAATTTCTTCGTCTGATAAAACTGGAATTCATTAACACAAGTTACAAAGGAATCTGACATGCAGTAATACTGGTGTAGTAAGTGGTGTATATAGCAACATGATGCTTTCCTAGAGCTTCATTAAATAAACAAATAATAGATGCATCTTTCTCTTAGGGGAAGGTGGATGTGATTAAAGTTTTGAATAATCAAATTATTGAAAGCAGAAATTCAACTTGATTAAATGATATTCACTGCATGCAGAATGACTGGTTGGGCCTGGTTGCTTTCTTTTCCCTAGTATTTGACCTTGCATTCAAAAGGTGTCTTGCTTGCAGGACTTCTAAGTTGCTTTCTAAATAGGCTTTCTTGTCAAAGGGACATTCAGACGGAATAAATAAGGATTTAAAATCTTGTAGCTTCTTCAAGAAAGGAAAGTCACTTTAAAGTTAGAGACTGAAAATAAAGCTTTATGAGAGTCTTTTGCATGGAAGAGTCTCTTCTTTCAACACAGAGGAATATTTGTTAGTGAAATGTATCCTTTACAGTGCTCTGTCTTGCTCTATGGCAAAACTCAGGCTAAGCCAGGGATAATAGCTTCCTGACCAATTCAGAGGTATGACTGAAAGTCAGGCCTCTAAGAAACTGAATTCTTTCTGTTGTCTATGGGTAAGAAATCAGTTTTAAAAAAATAAATAAATCTGGCTTCTTGTTTGACTATTGTAAGCTATACTAGATTTGTTCACCAGGAGGGGCTGTTCTAGGGATGTCAAAAGGAAGGCTTTTGGAGACTGTGCCAGGTTTATTAGCAATCACAGGAGCTTGTTCCATGTATCACTGTTTGCTTGGCAGCATAAGGGTCTTGCTCCATGGGAACAGTTAACTTAGTGGCTTCTGTTATGGTTTAAAATTATCTTTATGGCTTTCATTACTGTTACCTGGTAGCATCTAAGAGTTGTTAGCATTTCTGTAGATAATTCCTTCTAAGATAGAGGCTCTTCAGACCTTTAGGTATTATTAGAACACACAACAAAACTTAATTATTTTCACTTTGGAACATGTGTGTTCTTGATTCTTTGATGTCACATTATCTTATCCTGAAAAGTAAAAAGCTCTTGGAAAAAGTTTTTTCCATACCACTGGGAGCTGCTGCTTTGATATGTATAATTTACTCTTGATGTCTCTGGATTCATCTGTGCCTTTGGTTAGATTAGACCAGAGGATAATGACTATGGGAAGAATCTTTTTCAGCCTCAACTTTAGCTAAGAGAGACTTCCCTCCTCCTGGGTTTCTCTAGAAGCGTATCAGTCTACTTGCAAGACATTATGGCAAGGTAACTGTATGAGAAAGCAAATATTTTTTAACAGCTGAGGCTGCTTGAGCAAAAACTGCCCTTCTGTTAATGGGGATTATTTTTTAAACCTGATTTTCTGGGATCTTTTAAAGTTTTGACTTGTACACTTTGAGGTAGGGACTCCAGGATGCATTGCAAAATCTGTCTTGGAATCTTTGGTCTTCCTGTTGATGGAAATAGCTTGGGTAAAAATAAGCCACTTGCTTTTAAGGTAAAGGAAGAATAATCACAGTAATGAGAAATCAGTCCATTTAAAATACCTAGCATATTCACTTAATAGACTTTATCATGATGGATTTCGCTATTGTGTTCCTTACTAGAGTTTATTTTTTGTGTGTGTGTGCATCTTGTGTTTGCTGAGTTTATTGCCAGTTTCTGGTATTGACCAATACGCATGATGCACTGGATACCAGTTTAGATTTGGTAGATAATTACTGAGGCAGAATGTGCTGCAGTTATCCCGTGGTCTCATCACATGTTTCCGTAATGTGTACCAGATTTAGTCAGCCAGTGTAACTACTACATGGATATACTTTACTTTGAGTGAAAAGAATAATTGTGTTTGTGCTTGAGTAGGGGAGGAAGGATTGACAAGTCATTGGGAAGATTAAGAGTTTTATTACTTCATTTCCTTTTTAGGTACAGAGTGTTTTGAAACCCAGTCTCCATAAGGATGGGCAGGAGCTTAATGCTTTGCTGAATGCCCCTCATGTGCAGGTAAAACAAAATTAAACTTCTAATCTAATGGAAATATTTCTTTATGTGGTTTTCAGTATAACTTTTGTTTTTGCAAATGTCTTTTGCTGACTTGGGCAAGGATGGATTTTTATTCTTCAGCTCTGCAGATCTCAGTACTAAGAGGAGAAGCTTCCAGTTCCCAGCAAGTAATGGAAACTTCTAATCAAGTATAGTGCATGAATGCATTCAGCCCTTGCTACATTCTCATGTATAGCAGGGTAATTTGCACATAAATGACGTAGCAGTAGA
>JAVHNF010028817.1:6855-16885 GCA_034783455.1 Micropsitta finschii | reverse complement strand
TAGGTTACCCTGCTCTTGCAGGGGGGTTGGACTAGATGATCTTTTGAGGTCCCTTCCAACCCTTGGGATTCTGTGAAGGCACCCAGCTGGAGTCTGCTTTACACCCAAAAACTTCCTGCTAAAACCACTCTACAAAAGTCTTAATATCTTCAATGAAATCAAAGGTCAGGGAAAAAAAAAAAGAGGGGAAATAACCATAAAAATCCTTAACAAAAAATCCCAGCCTCTTAATCATGCTATCTGCAGGCTGAATTCAGAATTTTGACCTAGCAAGCTTAATAGCATACTATTAAAACAATTTTTCCCCCAGTTTTCTTTCACCTTTGGACACAGATAAGCAGCATGACTGTGCCAGAGCAAGATGCAAGAGTTTTACAAGACGAGTAAAGTACCTAAATGCAAATAAACGCATTGGTCTCAAATGGAGCCTCATGCTGTACCTTCCTCAAGACATACTGAACGTAATTTCAGTTTAATATTCTGTTTCTCATTATGGGCCTTGGAGACTCTCTCAAGCACCACGAAAAGCAGTATTAACCCAGCCCTCGGCACTGGGGGCAATCCAGCCAAATTATTCACGCTGGCCTTTTGCTTCGATTTCTGTAGTCTTAACTTAATGTTCTTAAAACAAATCTGAAAGGAGAGCGGCTGACAAATAGTACAGACTTTACCTAAGGCATTACAGCCAGCCACATTCTGCAGCCTTGAGTCATTAAGCTAAGAACTCGCACTGAAGCCAAGGGGGATTTCATCGGTGCTGGGTGTAAAGGTTGCAGCCCCGACATGGAGCTCGTGATAGTCACAGCCAAGCACTGAGAAGGAAGAATGTTAGAAGAGAAAAAAAGAAAGGAACAAGGAGAGGAGTAGGGAGGGAAGGAAGGAAGGAGGGGAAGGAAAGCTCCCTCCCACCCTTTTTTCTTTGTAATTTAGCTGCAAAGATCAGCTTCAAATCTTGATTTTGGAGACAGGGAAGAGATAAGAAACCATTTGCAGGTGTTAGCATTTTCCTACACATCTTCAGGGCAGCGCAACTCATTTCAAGCTGAAAAACTGGCATAGGTACACTTGGCGGGTAGACAAGACACAGCAACGTGGGTGGAGAACCAGTTTCTACCCCTCCACGTTGCACTCACATGGAGACATCTGCATGTCCATAGAATACCCCTCACTGCTCCATAAAGAGAATAATTACATTTCCATGTATGCAGACACGGGTGTAGAGCCTCATGCAAGACCAGCCGGGTCCCAGGTGCTGCGGACAGGCAGAGCAGTGACACCAGAGAAGCCTGACGCATCCAAGGCCAACTGGCATCTGCAGCCACATCATCCTCCCCTGAATGCCATTACCTACTCTAACTTTGTTTACCAAGAAATAAGACCATTTTTACTCCACAGAATTAATGTGGCCTGGGGCAGATGCCAGGAAAAAAGGGTGGAAAAAGCTGCCCCTTATTTATTTCTTTTAACAGAACAAGGCAAAACACTTTGCTGCTAGAAATAAACATTAAACCTTGCAGAAACACCACCACCCCCCCCAAAAAAAAACCCACTGCTCTCTCCCTTACTGCCTCCTCCGCCTCCTCTCCCTCCATTATTGTAAGTAGCACAAAAGATCACATTACAAATGCCAGCTGTGGCTCTTTTGGAAGGTGGCCTCCATCTCGGAGGTAGTATATGTTCCTCATGGCCTAAGTGGTTGCTATGGTAAATATGTTTTTTATTGAATAGCAGAGCGAAACAGCTTTTAAAGAGACTCCTAAGAACCCCATAAATGGTCAAAATACAAGGCAGATCAACCTCAGCCTCCCTGGAAACAGGTTTCTCTATTTTTCAAAATGACTGTGGTTTTTGAACCCTATTTTTTTGTGTGTGTGTGTGTGTATTTGTGTTGTCCATTCATCTCCACCTCACCCACACCCACGTGGAGGGGATGGGATCCCAACCAGACCCCTGCACCATGTGCTGCTTTGGCTCTTAAAGACTCTCCTGCATAGCAGGAGGCTCTAGGGACAGCGGATGCTCAGCACTGAAGCACAGGTGATCCACAGCAAAGCTATCCACCAAGCTCAGCCTGCTCTCCCAGGTTGCAACCAGCCAGGGCAAGCCTCCTGATACCTCCCCATCATCTCCTACAAGCATGACACCATTCCACCCTGCCAGCCTCAGGAATGCTCCCATCCTGTGTGCTGGTCCTCCAGCACCACAATGGAAATAATCAGTAAAATGAGAAAGTTACTTTAGTTCATTTCTTATTAAGATGACGGCAGGTTTTGATGGCTGTAGAGTTCTAAATAACCAGACATATTTTTCCTGATCTTCCCCCTCTCCAGTGATGGCCAAAGTGGCCTTTCCAAGGAAAAAGCAAAGTCATTCCAAGAAAGTGAAGCAGCCAGCAACAAGTAGGCAAATACCAGTCTTGTTCCTATCGCTCTCTGCTGCACTGAGGCATGGTTTAGAAGCTGTGGACTCTAAAGGATAGGAAACTGATTTTCTTTTTAAGCAAAAGGCACTCATAGCAATGGGCTGACAATTCTCAAGTTAAAGAGACACCAATGGAAAAAGAAGCTTCTCAAAACTGTTGAGTATGATTTGAGATTTCTAACAAAACAACCGTGTCTTGGGTGATCTACCAGCTACAGCAGCTTTAGACCCTATAGCAAAAGATAAAGAACGAGCAATGTTTCTTCTTCCTGGGATTCACCTTATCATCCAGTGGTTATAAAAAAGTTAAAATGAATCACGAAAAATTTGAAGATAAAGTATTTCAGAAGAAATATTCTAGCCCATAAAGTGCCATCTTCTGCAGAGGTAAAGTTCCCAGATGAACTCTTGGAGCGAAGATGCTCCTTAACATCAGACAGCACTGACACTGGCTATAGGTGAGGATGGGCCAATGCATACCACCCCTCTTGTGTAATACCATATGAACAAACAGCTTCCTTTTAGACTTCTAGGGAATAAAGCAAGCAAAATACCCCGCCCCAAGTCCCTCTCATGCAAATTTGTATTGATATTTCAAACCCAACCTTATTTTTACAAGGGAAGCAAACTTAACCAAAAACTGAAAAGTTAAGCAGTTAATAAAGCTACTTTTTGCAATGCTACTCATTATAAAGAGTTGTATTTTTCAGGTAAGCAGTAAACATTTGAATCACAATTTGCTCGTAGGAAGTCATCACAACAAAAAAGCAACATGCTCCACTGAGCCTGGTTCTGCTGAGCCTGCACCCAGGTAAAATACTACCCAACTCTCACAAACTTACTTTCAAGATTTTGCAGCAACACAAGATTTTCCTTAGTAAAGGCCATAGAACAGGCTTGGGGTTTATTCTTTTTTTAATGCTTTCCAAAGTGTCTCTTCATTCTCTTCAGTTCAACACTGTCTGATGTGTAAACCAGCCTCATTGGACTTCACTGCCACTAGTTAATTCTGCAGTGTTTAAATTTAGAGCATTTTCAACTCTCTGCTCTCCTATGAGGCACATGAACGGTAATTTCATAAACAGCCCAGCAATAGCAAATGCATTCCCTCCTTTTACCATGGGCTCATAAGGGGCTTTATTTGAAGTATTTCTCTTCCAGTTTGTATAAAAGAAAACTGATGACAATCAATGCCATTAATGTCAAATGTCAAAATGTTGTTTTTTTTTTTTAAACAAAAGAAGAACATCTTTCTGCATTTACTTACAACAATGTGTGCTGGAGATGGAGACCTAGCATCCTTGAGGGCTTGTCTACTCTGAAGGCTCCCTGCCTGAACATCAAGCAGTGGCCATTTCATCTGCAGATACTGGATGGAGGAAACAAAAATGGGAAAAGAAAAATGAGTTCAGAAAAGAAAGACAAAAAAAATAATAATAAAATAAATCTTAGGTAACATGGTTAAAAGATATAAATTAAAACTAATGCAAAGAACTGAAACAAAACTTAAGACAACTTTGCATGTTTGAGGAGACAAAAATCAGTGCAGAACACTTCACAGTTTCATACCACTGCATTACAGTCCAGGAATAAGAAAATAGAGCAGATTGCAAAAACAGTATTACACTGATTTTACTAATCATAGCAAATCTAGAAGCAGAATAAAATGCACACAGAAACAAAATACCAAAACCATGAAGAGGATGGGACAAGGGAGGGGAAGGTGGATTATTGGTCTCAGGAGAGAGAATACAAGTATTGTGGGTTAAGAATGTGATCTCATTATTTAATGGCTCATCTGTCAGCCTTCTTTCAACAAATGCACCACGTCGACTCCTCTGGCTTCCCAGTGCTTTAGAAGCCCTAAAGGCAGAGGTCTACTCCAAAAGGACCCAGCACTGCTTGGTCTTCACACCTATTTTCTCTACTTTTCACAGTTTCTGGAAGTCACCATGCATTATTTGCCTCTTGGTTATCTTCTGTCAGACAACCCTTAAGGGACTTCAGAGTGTAACTTATTCAATTACAAGGCCAAATTTGATAAGCTCTCTCGTTGACAATGTCCAAGACAGTACAGCCTGGTACACTCTGGCCCAGCTGTGCCAGCCAGGCACCCATGGATAGACACAACTTCTTCACGTCACTGTCATCTAGGCTAAATACACACAGGCTGCAAGTCCACAGCACAAGGGGGGTGTTGATTCAAAAGCAAAAGCTTAACTGCACTTCAAGAAGGAGCAGAACGTTCCCACATATTTAACCAGCATCAAGCATCCAGTAAAACCTCTGCTCTCAGATACGCACATCCTCTCACTAAACTCACTGGAGGAGCCATTGCAACCCAGCCAGGTCACACAGCAGAGCCCAAAGCTTCCACCAAACGGGTGAAGTCTCAAGCTAGTACCCAGATTGCTGCATCAGAACTGCTTGACTCTGACAAAGAGCAGCCCCACAGAGAAGTTAGTTAGCCCGAACAGACTTCTGCGAAGTACACTTAAACATAACTTCAGACCAAGCTTTTCTCTCTGCACAGTGCTTCACTGTGCCAGTTCAGCATAGTGTTAATATGTGATGTCTGAAAGCCCTGTATTGTGCTGGAAGAAATATGTACCACCACATACTTTTAGCCCCCCTCCCAGCAGCTGTACACATAGATCAGACCACTGCTGTTAAGTAGATCCTGTTTAAGCACTAGGCTGTGGTTGATCCAACAGATCTACTCCTAGAAGACAGCTATATAAATAGTTACGATTACCCAATTCCTCCTGGCTTTTATTTATTTCTTTTTAGTAAGAGTAACCTTGAGGGAGAACCGCACACAAACAACCCACCACCACCCCAGGCGAACAACAGAAGCCGTATCTAAATCTCCATGAAGGAAGGAAGGAGATCTGGTTCCAAGCTTTCAGCACATCACTATCACATTTGCTCACGTATGCAAAACATTCGCTAGCATGCAAGGCCTGTTTGCTGCAAGACCCTGGGCACCGAGGTGACCAAAAGTCACCGAGGCAGCAGAAGGCTGCATTACCAATTCCCATCGCTTGGAGGGCCTGAGATTTCTGAGCTACTGGAATGCAAATAAACAAAACCCATACTCTGGATTTGTGCCCCACACAAGTTCCTCAAGTTCCAAGAAGCCTTGTTTTTATTCATCTTCACATTTGGGATTTGTGCAATGTGGAGCAGAGTGTTTCAGCACTTCTTAAAAACAAGAAATAAACCCCAAACAAACCAAAACTAGTCTACCATAAAGTAACTCAATTGCAAGCCTCCAGATATTTGATCACTTGCATCAAATCCCTGCTCTTCAATACAGTTGACCACAACATAAATTTTAAAGTTGAGATGATGTTAAAGTAACTTTCTAACCCTTTGTGGTTTCAAAAAAATGTTTAAAAATGCAACCCAAGTGCAGGGAAAATGGACCCAAAACTGAAGCTGACTGAGAGCTTCTTAACTTGAAGGGAAATCTGGTACGCTTCAGATTTGCAGATGGCACTGTTAAACAAGTCAACTGCTAGATTTTTAGAAGTCCATCAGTTGTCTTAGTGATCATAACCCCACCACATAAAGTGGGGTATGAGTTTATAGAAAGGGTCCTGATGGGTCGCAGCTGCTACCACTTCCTCAGGTTTTCCAGCCAGCTAGTGAAGTATTTATCCCTTCTTCGAAGGAAAATGTCCTCGCAGGATGTGTACTTCATGGTACATGACTATGTTTCAAACTCCACAACCATTCTGGAGAGTGAGAAGTTGCTGTTACCACAGCTAAAGCACTTACAAGAACCTGCCAGCTCAAACAGCGGCATTTCAGGAAATGGCCACTAAGCCATTACCCACCAAAATAAACCAACCACCCTCATTTTTCCATGACCACTTCATCGTCACAAGCAACCCTGGAATATTCCTACAACCATGACAACCCATGAAGATGCTCAGGTCAGCAGCTGTCCTACAGACACAAGCCAAGAAACACTTGGGCTTCTCAGAGACTGGCCCAAGGGCAGACTGAGGCACTGAAAGAGAAGCATGAGTAAGCTCCCATGAGACCCCATCCAGTCAGTAATTATTACAGGGATTATAAAGGCTTCAGGACTGTCAGTTCTGCTGGGTTTTACTAGCAATAAATTCCCTTACAAGAAACAGAGCAAGAGCTATGGCTGCTTCTGCTCCACCTCGATCTCACAAGAGCCCACTCTTTCAGCACTGGTGCTCCCACACCAGGCAGACCAGTTTAGGTGCAAGATGGAAGTTTCAGTAGTTCTTATTGCTATTTTGCTTTTCTGCTTTTAAAACCCTTTAGTCTGGACTCTCAGTGAAGTCCTTCTCTTACTCATGCCTGCCAAAAAGGATCCAGAAAGTCTTACAGCGTAACAGAAAATGTAGCCAAAGCTACTTCTCCTCTTCGACATGCACATGGAGCTCAGGAATGGTCCAAACCCAGAAGGCTCAGTTTTGCACAGGCATAGACAGCTTCCATTTCCACCAGTGGATAACACACCAGTGGGGGAAAAAAATGTAAGTAAAATAAACAGTCCCCATGGAACGCAGTAACACGCAAGGGTCAGTAAAGCAACCTCCAGGAGTTCTACCAAGTGGCCAGGATCCAGAACAGCATCCCGTCCCCACCAAGGGCGAGATGTTCTGTCTGTCAGATAAACAGAGAGGGCCAGAGCCTACAGCCAACTCCTGCATCATGTTAACGAACCCACAGCTTCAACCCTGTGAAAGAGAGTCCAATCTGCTGGTTTCAGAACACCAGCCCCGTTGATAGAGTATGAAATATTAGCATTGTTTAAGGTGACGAGCCCGACTCAAGGCCTCCCCATCCAAGAATTGTCATGCCTGTAACACAATATTGATGTGGTGGCTTATAATTCTTACTTTACATAAAAGCTTCATTGTGTGCCAAATTCAATCTCCACAGGCTACCTGAGCCACAGATTTTTACAAGTCTACATTTCAGCGCTGTGAGTCTACAATACACATAATTTTCAATTATGTTAGGGCAGAACAGGATCACTGCCTATATAACATTACTGGTTGGAGGAAATGAGACTCAGCCCTACTGCCGAGAGAGCTAACTGGATCCAGATGGCGGGCCGAGGGAGCGACATCGCAGCAGCCTCCCCCTCCACAACTCTCTCTTTCACAATGGAAGCCAAGCCATGGTTGGGGCTGGGAGGTGGGACAGGAGGATGCTTGGACAGAGCGGAGTCACAGCATGGTACAGGGAGGGCAGAGGAGGAGAGGGGAGAGGCGTGATTGCTTTTGCAGGTTTACTACAGCAGCCCTACGCTGCAATATTCTTATTAAAGAGGAGAAAAATTAAGTCCTGTTACAGCAAAGAGGTAAATCCTTTCCTTCCTCAAGCAACTAAATAGCAGGAAATCCTCTTCTTTGGGCCCTAAATGCAGATTTGAGCCAGACGGTTCCTCTGATTTGCAAGGAGTCCGCACAAATCTGAAGCCGATTTTCCCAGCCTTCTGACACTGCCTTTACATTCCTGCACCAGGGGGGAAGGGTAGGAGGGAGGGAAGTTCCCACCATCCTGCTCCTGCAAACGCTGGACATGGGCTCACTCCTCTCCCGCTTCTCTGTCTCAGTGTGGAAATTAGGACTTGCCTGTACAAACATTGAACTTTTCAACAAATTAACTCTAACAAATCTGTGCGAATTATTTCGGAGCAGAACTGTTGAAACGGGCTCTGCTGGCCTGCTTTTAACATTTTTTTACATGTCATCTTGGCGTTAGTGTTTTATTCCCTGTTTAACAATGTGATCTGATGGGGATCATTAGCATCTGTGTGTGTTTAAAAAAAAAGAAGAAGTTTTATGGCAAGTCTCAGAGAGCTTAAGCGAAATAATTGTTAAGCTCCAGGCCTCCGCACAAAAATTAAAACACGTATGGGGCGAGCATACTTGAGAGAAACCAAAGCTTTTAAAAAGGCTGTTAAATTGTCAGCACAAGGGAAAAGGCAAATGATTTGAACAGCACAGATTTCTTCTGTAGAAGGGGAACAAAAATGACCTAAACCACCCTAACCCACCACTCATATGAGCATCACGTCCGCACCTCCATCTGCAGCCAGAAGGTCCTGCAAAGCACAGACCCACTGATAGCAGTTTTGCACGCCCACCCCGCAAATACCTCCTGAAGTGGCTGCCTTCAGTAGGGCAAACAAACATCTTTCCCAAGGGTTCACAGCAGAGTTGGTCAAAAGCAGCTAAAATTCACACTGAAAACTAGAGGAGTTCAGTGGAAACTCTTACCCAGAGCCAGCAGCCACCCCCCCATGCCGGGGCCAGGCTTGCAGCCCCGATGGAAGGGATGGCACAGAGCTCGCAGGTGTTTCCGGCACTGGTGTCCAACCTGGATCTGCTCCCTTGTCAGGCTATTGTTTTCGCTGCTGGAATGCCCTACGAGTGATGGCCCACAGCATATAAATACATAGACTCAATTAAAAATATAATGCTGTATTTTTAAAAGAAGACAAAGCTGCACAACACTTCCCAGCTCAGGTTTCCTGCAGCTGGTGTGTATTAGCTCCCAGGAACTGGAACAAGGAGGAGCAGGGCTCCTGAAGTCTGCTTCATGCTAGGGGCCTCCAATACCTCCCCTCACCATGGGACCACATCTCCACCTTCAGAGTCTGCACTTCCTCCCCGCATCTCAACATGCCATGCAAGCGGAAATATTCCTGGTCTTGGTGTTGTTAGTCTCTCCCCTGGCCAGCACAGCAGAATCACATGGAAGTACACACCTGGATATCAGCTTGGAAGTTCAGGAGTTCCTGTGATATTTAATCAGCAACTCTTCTGGGAGGTGGCATAGAACCATAGAATAGTTAGGGTTGGAAAGGACCTTAAGATTATCTAGGCAAATTTCAACCAGAGAGTCCAGCAGCAACACAGGAGACAGCAATACCAAGGAGAAGGCTGAGGTTTATGGGGAAGGTGTCAGGAACTAAGACAAAGCTTACTAAGGCTCTAATTGCTCTCTGAAGACAAGAATAATAGTTGCAAGAGGATAATCATCTTGGTACCTACGAAGAAAGGCCTGAAACCTACTGGTGTCCCCACTTAAGTCAGAAGACAAAGTGGACTCTCAGCTTGTGCTCTGCCCCTTCATTTACCTCAACCCCTTATTTTGGTCTCCAGTTATCATCTTGCTTTAGAGGTGTGCAGTGGGAGAGCAAAACCTGAAGCATTCATTTTGAGTAACTGAAGGAGATTGCTGAAGGAACTTTAAAAGGGCCTCCAATTCCTTGCAGATCTGCAATGACTGGAATTTTTTGTATCAGAAGTAGTAGACACCACCCACGAAGTTCAGCCCTTCTACAGAATATGTAATGTACTGCAACAAGGCACAGGGGAGCTGCTCAAAACGAGAGCAACGAAGCTCATTTCAATGAGACTGATCCTTTCCACACAAAAAGATTTCCCCACAGCTCTGAAGAAATGAAAGCGTGAAATTGTAAAAACACAGAAGTATTTATCACATATTTCCACTTTTTTAAACTAATATCACCCTTTAAACTGTTGCAGCACTGACAATAAGAAAAATAAATAAAATACAGAAATAGGGAAAAAGGAACTACGTGTTG
>JAVHNF010028815.1:0-25822 GCA_034783455.1 Micropsitta finschii | reverse complement strand
GATCTACATCCAATTACTAATTTAGAATTTCCTTTGAATGCACTTAATTACATCTGGAAATTCACCCGTTAATGCAGAGATTGAGCATTTTCTAGCCTTTGGTATGGAACCATACTGTTACTCTTCGATAAATAGGAATCAGTCATCTGAACAGTCTGCATTTGAAAAGTTTTTCATTTTTGATGTGTTGCAGTAAGTACATTCTTTGGATTTTCTGTGACACAACTAGAATACAGTATACTTTGGGGTTTGCTGAGTATTTATAGTGACATGCAAAAGTCAGTGACATACAAGCAAGCCTCTGTTTCGGAGAGACCGTATTCATAATAGGCTACAGCTGTCGTTTCACCTTGGTTATTTTATGGACAAATGTTCATGATCTTTAGGTGACTCATTTTCACTGTATTTCCATTTTTATTTCCTCATTTTAATATCATGCATTAAGGCTTGACTCTTGCTAGTGCTAAGGCTTTGGTTCTGCAGGATCTAGAATCCTGTGATCCCCTCTGGATCTGGAGCACGTGCTTAACACACTATGAAACTGAAGCCCTCATCCCTGCAAGACGGAGCTTGCTGCAGAATGAACAGAGGGCAGAATACCTGTGCTGGTGAAGCTAGCTGGAGTTCTGCATGTAATTTAAATTCACTATCGAAGGCAACCTCATTGCTCAGTTTCATAAGTGCTTTGAAAGCCCATAAATTATTCTGAAAATGGATTAGAATTAACCTTTTCTGGGATTATTTAAATGTAGGAAAGTATTAACAGGAGCCTTTACCATGGATTTTTCTGGTGTTTGGGAGGGTCCTTCTGTGGTTCAGTCCTTCCCAATCTGACTCTTAAAAGGAGCGACCTGTTAGTAAGGAAAATAATTAGTTTTGTAATTGAAGAAAAATTTAAAGAGGCATATTACAGAAAATAAAGGGCATAGAATTTTATATTCTTTTACACACTGAACTTGTAATGTTTAGGGTTTGGGGTGGGATTTTTTAATTATCAAACAATACTGTATCCGTTTAGGGGTACGAAGTGAGTGAAGTTAGTGTAAATGAGATTTGCAGTGTCAATATCCAGTCCTGAAATTATCTTGTAATATTGGTCTGTAACAACCGTGATATATTTATCATTACAAATGATTACAAATTACTGGAATACTTTATTTTCCTCCTTGCCTTGTCCTACTGCACTATCAACTCCAAAACACTTGGTTTTCCCTGGGAGGGTGATGTGTTTCATTCTGATCAAGCTGACCCAGAAGTCACTTGCAATTTAACTTGTGGCAGGCTGGCAAGCAGCCCTGTGGGCAGGGAGCAGGGCATTTTAGCTCAGTTGTTTGCTATCGAAGTTGCAGCTGCCCTTCTGGTAAGATGCCTACATGGACATGTCAGTATGGGCTGTATTAACTAGAATAAAATACACCTTTTTTTCTCTTTGTAGCAGTCCTGCAGTAGAGGGAGCGTTCAGTGTACTGCTGCATTTAAGTGCTTCTTGGCTAGCAGAGTAGCTCTTCCAGCCTGAGCCAGCTGGCAGAGTTTGCAGAAGTTTTCAGGTTCTTGTAAACTATGCTGTGGTAACACAGACCTGGCTCCAGCCTGGGGAGGACACAGATTGCTCTGTGGAGCGTCTTTCCCTAATGCATCAGGCGCTGCTGGAGGGCCCTCTTCCGCTGGCTGCTCTGTGTCTCACAAGGGTTTAGAAACATGTAGTGGTGACGTGATGGCCTGTGTGTGTCACAGGAGGCAGTTCCATACATCTCAGTAAGTGCCTGTAAATGGCTTCCGTGCCTCCAGAAAAGCACAGCCTTAGAGTTCTGTCACCTGGATTCCAGTAGTTTAACTGTATGAGTATGTGTTTGAAGGGGCAAGCCGCCTTTTTTATTAATTACCATCCCTTAAGTTGTTGGTTCATTGTGACATTGAGTCTCGTTTGATGCTTTTTATACTTGCCATTCTTACAGTTCTAGTGTTTGAGTACTAAAACTGCGTTTTACTGTGCTGCCGTTGCTGCTTATACTCTCTCACTCTTGATCCTCCATAAAGCTTTTATTTTGATGATCCTTTGTGGCCTTCCTGCGTTTTACAGCTCTGGCCTTTCTTTGTTACCTTTGTTCATGTGTGAATTCATATCCTTTCCAAATGTTTAGCCTCCTTTGTTTTATTTTATTTTATTTTTAATGACCCTGACAACTTTGGTTCCAGTTCATCTGAAACAAACACACCCAAAACCCCCACCAAAATCCATGTAACCTTGATTTTATTTCTTTTTTTCAAATGCAGATTGTATTTTCATAGAGTTGCATTCCAGTTTACTCAGCTTGGTTTGTTAAACTGCAGCATTGGTTTTGCTGAGTATAACTTGGATTGGCTCTTGGTCTGGTGACCAAAAATTGTACCTAGCCTCATTCAATTTGTCAAACTTAATTCCACGTCTTTAATGTACCCTGATAAATGTATGTATGTACAATATTTAATGTTGTTCACATATATACATATATTACACCTATACAGATAAATGGCTGGAAACTCTGACCCACAATTGCATTTCTGTTAAATGTTTGTCTAGAGTATGGATTTGGTTTCATTTATATGAAAGAATATTAGCCGAGCAATTGGTCACATTTAATCTTATAGTCAAATAACTTTCCAATTTAATATTTTTATAGACTTTTTTCTGCTTTTACAATTTTTACTGACAATCAGTAAATGCTTTCAGCATGTTTTCTAATCACTTAAATCTGTAATAAATATGTTCTTAAAGCTTTTTGACAGGCTGTGTTTTTACCCAAAGGAAACTTGATCAGTCGCAAGCCTGGAATCAAAGAGCGTTTTTTCCTAAGTAATGCAAATCAAATCCAAATTCTTAAATTTGAAGTCTATACAAATGTAGCACTTGGTAGCTACTGTATTAATCCTCCCCAAATTTTGAATCTGACACCCGACGACTTGTTAGTAATGTCTAAAATGAGACCGAATGCTAATCTGTGCTTTGCCTTGGCTTTCTGCTCTGTGTTGTCTTGGTGTTTGCGTCTTACCTCTTACGTCTGTGCTGTTTGTTCCCTCCCCTGTTCTCTAATCCTGCCCTTCCCTTCCCTCTGTTCCTTCTCATTGTCCACACTGACCCATCAATCAACCAACAACGCCCCCCCTTTCGTCGTGGTGATCTGCCCTGCTCTGGTTGGTGGCTCCGTGCTTGGGTGGCTGTATGTTGTGCTGGACCAGTTCACCCAAATATGGCCTTCTTGCTGACAGGTATCACTTCTGTGAGAAGTGTTTCACTGAAATTCAGGGGGAGAATGTCACCCTGGGTGATGACCCTTCTCAGCCTCAAACGTAAGTTGCTTCCTTTCTTCTGCATACCATATTTTTAAATAGGAGGGATGATATCTAGTCCTGATATGATAGTAAAACACTATGGCCAGTGGTGGTGTTCATGGGGAAAAGTCTACTTTCTTACTAATAGGAGGTTTTTGCCAAACAGTGTTGCTTGTGTCCAGTTGTGCTGCTCAAGAGTTGCCCTTAGACTGATTGCAGGGGCAGCAGATACTAGATAATGTGGTTGGAGCAGGGGGAATGGAAGGTGTGTAAATAAATATCACTAATCCATTACCTTTTCAAAGTAAAGACTTCAGCTAATCCTGATGTCTCACCTTTTAAAACACAGCTTTTGTTCATGAAACCAAAGGCTTGTCTTTAACCTGACCAAAGCTCTTTAAGATTTGAGGAATACAAGCTGTTTTGGAAAGTGGCTGCTTTATTGACAGTAGCTTTCCCTGTTCCTTATGATCTTAAATTTATGTGTATACTTGGGTATCTTATTTTGCTTTTAATTTACACAGAAGGTGAAATGGGAAAATTACTTTCTGGAGCTTACAATGAACTGAATTGCTTTCTCTGAATAGAAAATAAATGATATGCTTTCTTCAGACTTAAGGTCTGCTCATTTGCTGCAGTTCAGAAAAGCATGATACTGTCTTGGCCTCTGATATAAAGGTACTACTGAATTTTCATATTAACTCTTTGTCTCCAGAACCATCTCTAAGGATCAGTTTGAAAAGAAGAAAAATGATACACTAGATCCGGAGCCGTAAGTACCAGGCCATAGTTTCTCTTAAGTTAATCCCACCACTTTTACTTGTCCTTTAGCCAGCACTTCAGAAATGAGGCAGTGAATAAAAAAGCCTTAATTTTGCCCCCATCTCTACCCAAACATGCTGCCAAATCTGCCTCTGGAGTTCATAGAACATCATACAAACGTGATGTCTAGTATTGATATTCAAGGGGAAAACATGAGCCTGCTTTAATGGCAGTTTCTAGTTATGTTTATCTGGGTAATTCCTAAGATGTGTTCTGCAAAGCACAGCACAACTAGCTGAAAATGGCACTCTGTCATAGAGCCTTTCACACCGAACCCTGAGGACATGGGGAGTTCAGCATTTTCCTCTTCTGTTTAGCTAGACTTCTGAAACACATTTTTCTCTTCACTTGAGTAAAGAGGAGCTTAACCCATTGAAAGAGCCATCCTCCTCCCTTGTGCTTGTTGCCCTCAGGAAGTTTGGTAAAAGCCAAGTTGAACGTTCCTTCAGCAGCTGTGTGCTACTTTTCCTACTGTCCTTAACTAGCTGAAACATCTTACCTTGCTACTACTTTGTTTCCTGGCAGTTTGATACGGAATACATTTTGATTCTTTTTCTCATCCTTGCAAATACTAAATAGAACTCTTTCCATAGACCTTTAAAGGGAGACTGCAGAGATAGACCCTGATGCACTTGTCTTCGTCACTAGCGTTACAGTCTTGACTTGGAAAAGCTCTAATGTTTTTCCCATCCAGAAAAGGAATTTTGACATGCTATTTAAAACAAACAAACAAACAAAACCACACACAAAACCCAAACAAAATAAAACAAAACTACAGCAAACCTACAGCAGACTCGTGCAGGCAAGGACAAGCTAATACATGTTCTCTTGGCACAGTGATTCACGAATGACTAGTTTTTACATCTACAGTAAGTTGAATGACCGTTTAGTCAGCTTGTGATTGTTTTTTTAAGCTGACACATAAGTGGGGCCTGCTGAAGTTGATTCTTCGCAAAAGGTTGAAAAGTCCTTCTTTCTTGGTGAATTCTGGAAAATCACTTGCCTAACAACAAAAGTGATTGCTGTTTTTCTTCTCAGGTTTGTTGACTGCAAAGAGTGTGGTCGGAAGATGCACCAGATTTGTGTATTGCATTATGATATTATTTGGCCTTCAGGGTAAGATGTTTGTTAGTGTTTTTTACCCCTTGTTTAATAATCAGTGTCATTTATATAATCAAGACTTTCTGCCTTTGCTCTTTCATGTGCAGTCACTGTCTTCTAAGAGCTGAGTACAAAAGGACAGTGTTTCTAAATACATTTTTTGATGGTTGATGTCTCAGCATACTCAGATAAAAATTGCATGAAACCAACTTATTAATAGATGCAGGTTTCTGTGGTCTCTTTCTAAACTACTTAATAATGGAAGGTGGTTGGAGGTAATTTTCTGTAGTGCAGAACACAAATGCAGGTGTAACTGCTTGGCAGAATTAAACCAGCTCAGAAAGGCTTGAAGTCCCTTGAAAAGGGAAAGATGAGTTCAAACATTGGGTTTAAGCTGGCCAGTAATTGGCTGTATACTAAGGTTTTTGGTGTAAAAAAAAAAAAAAACAACCAAACAAACAAAAAAAAAAACCCCACAAACATAAATATATATTGTTATTTGTTTTTTTCTCAATAGGTTTGTCTGTGATAACTGTTTGAAGAAAACTGGTAGAACACGCAAAGAAAACAAATTCAGTGCTAAAAGTGAGTTTGATATTTCTGTTTTTATCTTAACCTTTCATCTTCTCCCTGCCACCCCTAATAGCTCTTTGATTGAGACCTTCTGCCTTCTGTGGCACTATGAAACGTACAAGAATGTTTGCAGATGGGGAGTAGTGTAGCCCAGGGCTTTAGTAGCTGTCAGAATTTTAATCAGTGTTTTAAAGACCAGCTCTTTATGTGTTTGTGGTAAGATTTAATGCTGCTTGAGGTATTTGGTGTCTGTGTCCTTATTTTTCTAAGATTCAAAGTTAGTGGAAAACAGAACAGGGGAAACATAAGGCTGCATGCATTTTACTATATTTAGACATGTTTCCATGTAGTGTTGAAAATGTAATAAATTATTGTAACCTTTGTGCCCTTCAAATAGCATGTAGTAACAAGTTATGCTGCATTTCAGGTGTACTGTGGTGATGTCAAGTACTAATGTACTTGAAGAGCTTTTACTTGTAGAATGGAACTGTCCACTAGAAGAAGTAACCAATTGTACTATGTGTTTACATTTTCTTGGAAGTAACCATTGTCATAATATTGTTGAAACATGCACTAAAGAGCATACCGAAAGATGCCAGGTCAGGTTGCCTCAGTCTCCGTAGTAATCCTTACACAGGCATTCTTTACATGCATTTAAGATCAGGGAACATAATTTGATAACTTTTACTCATACAGACTTGTGTGGTGGGGAAGGAGTAGGAACTAGCATTGAAAATACAATGTCAGTGCACAGAGAATGAAAATAACATGAGTGTAGACACCAAGAGGGTGATTCAGACACTTGACCAACTAGAACTTGCAGAAGCACTCGGTTCCTCCCTTGTTCTTCTTTGGTCCTTGGAAATTCTGGGTATTACCTTGTTGTACTGTGACTTTGCAAGCCTGAATCTTCCAAATTGTAATAAAAGCATGGTTTTGCATTAATAATGGAACTTCTTGATAACTTCATGTGTGGTTGATTGCATAATAAGAGATTCAAAGGGGGATAATTCGGAGATGATAATGCTGCATGAGGTGTATTAGGTTACAGTAATCAAAACGGTCTCTGGAGTAACCTGACGCATGCAAGATAGTATTGTTAAAAAGACTAAACTTAGCCTCATTAAAGATCATTTAAGATAGTAAGAGAACATTAATAAAATGATGAAATAAAAATGTAGGTTTAGGCAACTGTTATAAATAGGTGTCTCTTCTATTATATGCTGACTGCACAGCATATATTAACGTGAATTGTCTTAAATAAGTATGCAATTCCTTGTATGTCTGCAGCTGTTCTTTGGCATTGTTTAAAGTTTGAGTAAGCAGCCATTTAGTTCCAGGTGACCATTTTGCTCTATGGGACTCTGCACAGGGAAGTAATGGTGCTTTTTTCCTTTCCACTGATCTCTTTTTCTTCCCCTTGTTTTCTTTTTCCCTTGAGTCCTGCTGCCAGCTGTAGTCCATTGGTGGGCTCAGCTCTTGAGATCAGTTTTCTTGATCAGTGCTCTAGTGGAAACATAAGAACAGGGAAGGAAAGTCTGCTCTTGTCAAAACCTTGGTCTTACTACTGACCTGAAACCAAACATGAGCAATGAAGGTTTGAAGCATTAACATGTTTCCTCACGCCCTCCCTACCCATAACAAGCTTTACGTAATGAATTGCCATCAATATTTCTACCCACTCTCAAGCATGTTGGCACAACTGCTGATAATCAAGATAGCACATCCCTCAGCTGCAAGCTACTGCTCAGCTATTATGGTAACATTCATATTCCTAATGTATATTAAGTCAAATTGGTTATCTTAACCACATCGCAAGTAAGTTGCATAAACCTGACTGATAACATGCCAAATACAACATATAAACCAGCATATAGGTAGCTTATGCTGTGAAAATTCTTAAGTTTTGAAGTATGTTTCTTAGTAAGAAAATATACAAATATTACTTAACCAGTAGCTAATGCAGAGACATTCAAAGACAAAAGATATCTTGACAAATAAGTCACACAGAATAGTTTCCTAACAAAAAGACACAGTCAACTAGAAGTTTGACTTTCTTCCTGTCTGTCCAATCACTGCTGTAAGAAATATCTGGCCATTGCTACTGCAACAAAACTTTGGTACTCAATGAGCCTGAAAGTCTTCTGTGCTGTTACTGGTTTGGATGCCTTTTTTCAAGTTTGTACTGCAGTTTTCATTGAGACCTGTGCTTTTATTGGAAGTTCAGGTGTCCAAGAACCAAAATCTAGTTGCTTTCTAAAAGAACTTGCACATTCTAACGTATCCAAATATGTGACTGTAGTTCCTTTTGTTACAGTGCTGCCTCTTTCTTTTTACCTTCTTATATGGTCTTTCTGTTTGTTTTTCAAGTCTTAATGAATTGCAGCATAAGGAAGGTAGCAGATATCCTTTGGCTGCTTAGCATTGAAAAGATGGTAAAATGAACAAACAAGAAGACAGCAGAGTTAACTGAAATGGTTTTCTAAAGATGTACCAACCCATTAGCTGAAATTGAGCTGTTTCTTTTTTATTGTGATTTGTTTTCTGAGAAACCAGCAAAATGAAATAATTTCTTCAGAAAGTATTTGAGATTTTTATTTAAAAATCTTTGTATTTCCTTTAAAATCGACCCTTTTTAGTATATATGGAAAGCCCAATGTATTGTATTGGGCTGCGAAACACTGGGAAAGGCCAGTGTATTGGAATTGGTAAAAAGCATAGTGTAATTTTTACTTTAACATGCCTTTAAGTTTAATTATTGGCTCTCAGTAAATGATACTTAGAATCATAGAATGTGTTGTGCTGGTCATAGCCACAGAATCCCATTGGACAAGGGGGTAGACTAAAAGATGTAAAACAAGATTACCACATTTGGCCATTTCTATAAACTGATTATAAAATTAAAATCTAAGTATATAAATCCCTTAGAAAGTGAGGTCTTCCTTTGAGTATGTGTGGCTTTTTTACACAGTATTGGAGCCTAAAATAATTTTTAGCATAAGTATAAAGTATTCTGTATGCAAGCTCTTAGTCAGGAGGAAGAAGTAACAGCGTTGTGTCAATAGCCAAATAACAACTGAAGAATGAAGCAATGGAGAGCTGAAAATTAAATGCATTTTAGTAAAATAAACATCCGTACATTGCACTGTCACTTTGAAAAAGATAGCAGATTGACTGTGAAAATGGAGTAGAAATACTAGTTGGTAAAATAAGTACAGCAGGATAGGAGAAATAGTCATAAGTCTTCAAGTCAAAACAGTGTTCTGCTTCTATTTTCTTGATTTAAATTAAAGTCTTCAACTTAATTTCTGTAATTTGTGGATTTATTTGAAATCCATCACATCCTGTAATGCTACAAAACCAGCTCTTTCTACAAAAACTAATTGTAAATGTAAAAACTGAGAGAGGGGATCTGGACAATGTGTGGACTTGAACTTTTAAAGACCTGTATCGCTGCGCAAGAACTATGTAAGCTTTATGTGCAGATTACTGTAACTGTTCAATCTAAAAGCTCTCTTGAAAAGAAAAGGAAAAGCAATGAAATCTCCATTGAAGTCAAAAGGCTTTTCATTTCTGTTGATTTGCTTTCCTCTGCCTAAAAAGGTGTGGCATTGAGCCAGATCTATAAAGTGATGTAATCTTTGTCAAACAGCCAGATAGTGTTTTTGTTAGGAGAAAACATTTGCAGTGTTCATAAAATAAGCCTGCAAATTTAGAAATGTGATGTAAAGCTGCCTTTGTTAGTTCACTTACAAAGTAGTTTTCCCACTATAGTGGTTTTAGCTTCCACAATAGGGTGTGAACACTTACGGCTTGGTTAAAAACATGGATGGGTTTGCTTTTTTAATTTTGACTGCATAACTAAAAGCATCAAATTTTCATGCGGAGGTAAAACAAAGGGAAAAAAGCCTATTTCTATACAGAGGAGAAACCTGAAAGACCTTACAAGCATGGTTACACCCTGACATAACAGTAATTTCTCCAGCATGAACATTTCCATTGTCATGTTCTCCCCCTTCATTTCTAGGGCTACAGACTACACGTTTAGGAAACCATTTGGAAGACAGAGTAAACAAATTCTTGCGGCGACAAAATCATCCTGAAGCTGGAGAGGTTTTTGTCAGAGTAGTAGCAAGTTCAGATAAGACAGTAGAAGTGAAACCAGGAATGAAATCGAGGTTAGTTCTATTAATTACAATAAATGTGATCTTGATTTTTTTTTTTTTTTGTTACTGTATTGATGTCTCTCTGCATAAAAATCTCAAAATGGTGCTAATTTGTGCCTTAATCCTTTTGCATGTTTTTGAATTTTAGGCATTTATAAGATAATGAAAGGTCAAAAAGCAGTATGCAGTGAATGAACTGAGAAGAGATGACACTTGTATTTTCGACTGTTGGGGGGGTGTCAGGGACATCCTGGTTTTGGTTATGCAATGACTTTATATTACTAAATCTTGAGAGAGTCTGACCATTTTTGTTTAGCATTACAGAATCCATAGTTCAGTTTGGAGCAGTAGCTGAGATTCTCATCTTTACTGTTCCTTCTTTTTATTGTGTTTTTATAAGTACCTTAGCTTTTTGAAGTTACTTTTAATTTGCCTCATCATAAAGGGAAAGCATAAAATGTTTATTCTAGAAAGTATTTTGGCTTTAATTCACAAAGACAGTGTTTACATGACATTACCTGAATGTAATGCATCAGGTTTTCTTCTCTTCACCATGTTATAAGGCTTGCGGTTTCTGAGGATGCTCTTGAACTCAATGCTTGCCTGTTCATTTGCATGGTAACTGTATGGAAACTGTCTTGTCATGAGTTCTGTAGTAACAGGGCTCCCTGTTTTATGCAGATCTGTTCTGACCATGTTTAACTTCTGCATAAATATTTCTAATAAGTTAAAATAAGGTTGAAAAGAATTTCCTCTTTCTGGTCGAACACTGGTTTAATAATTGGCTTTTTGGTGGTGGTGGTGTGGGGTTTTTTTAACTCCTGATCCCCTTTCTACCACCCTTCTTCAGATTCGTGGATTCTGGTGAGATGTCAGAATCTTTCCCTTACCGTACCAAAGCTCTGTTTGCATTTGAGGAAATAGATGGAGTCGACGTGTGCTTCTTCGGCATGCACGTACAGGAGTACGGCTCAGATTGTCCTCCTCCAAATACAAGGTACTTTTTCATTTCTTTACAGGTGGTTCTTGCACAGAGAACATCTTGCTACATTTACTGGGCAAATACAGAAGATGCGTTAAGTTCTGTGGCACAAATTAGTCCTCCTGTATGACTGCAGATGACTTGTGAGGGGAAAACAAATATCACAGCAAAAATGTTACAACTTTTTTGTACTCTGTATTTAATTTTTCCTCTCTGTGTATTCTTGCTGTCTGAAAAAATGCTACCCATCTTTTGCTTTTGAGAACTCTTCATACCATGTTAAGATGCTGTTAAAATAATATATGTGTTAAATAATATATGTGTTAAAATAATATAATTAATTTGTTCAGTCTGACTGGATACATATCTAAAATAAAAGTCAGTTCTTAGCAGACAAAACAGATGTTCAGCCATACATGATTTTCCGTTGTTTTTCTCTCATTCCTACAGGCGCGTGTACATATCATATCTAGATAGTATTCATTTCTTCCGCCCCCGTTGTCTTCGAACTGCAGTTTATCATGAAATCCTCATTGGATATTTGGAGTATGTGAAGAAACTTGGGTAAGTGAGGTCTTTGTAAAGAAAGAAGCCCTTTTTCTTAGTATTGTTTTTGAATTCAGGAAACTAAGTAGCTTTTGACTTGCGATAGTCTCTCTTCTGCCCTGTCTGAGATGCGTGGAACAAATGCCTCTGTGGAGAGACAGATTCTCTCTGCAGAAATTTGGATTTTATCACTAACATGGTGTTAGGATTCTTTTAACTGACAGTATATTGTTTTTTTATCAGAGGTTCACTTGTTGTTTAAGCTTCATTATTATATCCCAGGCCTTTTCTCATCTCTTGTATAATAGAGGTTATTGCCTCAGCATTTGTTACAGAGAAAAAGGAAAAGGAGGAGGTGCAAATTTGTATCTCTGTTTGTCTGAATTGATTTTAAGATGTTAGAAAGATAAAGAGCTCTTCCTTGTGTGTGAAATGTAGGTACGTGACTGGACATATCTGGGCCTGTCCCCCAAGTGAAGGAGATGACTATATTTTTCATTGCCATCCACCTGATCAGAAAATACCCAAACCCAAACGTTTGCAAGAATGGTATAAGAAGATGTTGGACAAGGCATTTGCTGAGAGAATCATTCATGACTACAAGGTTTGCTACTGTACTTTCTGAATTAATTTTTATGGGCTTTTATTTGAAGCTAGCTAATAGTGTTTCACAATGCATGAAGCTGTGGTAGTATTGTACAAGGGGTATTATTCTCAGCTGATCTTCATTTTCCTAGATTTTCTGGAGGTCCTGCCTTTCAGACTTAGTTCTTCAGGTTTGGTTTCTGCATTAAGAGAACTGTGCAAGAACCTTCCTTTGTGTGTTGTCTTCCACTGCAGTCTTCTAGGCAAGGAACTGTTTGGCTTGTTAAGGTTTATACAAGTTGTTTGCTTCTGGCAGTTATCAAGGATCAGGTGGAATACTGGACCCACTAAGTGTAAAATCAAAAAAACTGCGTATAAAACAGCATCTTCACATGAGGATTATTTTCACAACTGGAGAATATTGCAGGTGTAACCAAGGAAATAATGTTAAAGATGGCAAAAGTAGCATTTGCCACTCTTTAAGTGTTAAAATTCACAAGAATATCTCAATGGTAGTGACATTGCTGGAAAAAATAGATGTTTTGATTGCCAGTGACAGTTTCTAAATATGTGGGGTAGAACAATGTATAGTAAGCCTTGTCATCTGATCTGGTGTAGCAAAGAACTAGAAAATCTGTTTGTCTCTGGTAAGGTGGTCTTGATGTTAATCCAGAGAAGAAACTTGGGTTGTATTGTATGTGCTTGTTAAACACGATGCACCTTAAAATAACACCTCCAGACCAACTGTATAAAGTACCTGTTCCTTTTCAGAGTATCTGTTCCTCTTGGTGGTCCCCAGTCTTTTTGTCTAGGTGGCCCTCAGAGATTCAGCCAGCCGTTAGTGAAGGACACAGGCTGCACATGGTCCCCTACCACAACCAGACTTCAGGATTCCTCTGTGTAATAGATGTACAGTGCATTCAGCAATTCTTCTGAACTTACCAGGCTCATTGCACCTGCGATGCACAGCCCAGCCATATGCATTGTAGTGCTTATGTGCTTTTGAACTTGTAAGGGAAAGGGCTGGATGAGACACACTTGTTGTCACTAGAACGGTTCCTGCTCTTGTTCAGTGTAGGATAAGCCAGGCACTGTAGGCTTCATTTTTAATTGGCATAGTTACCAGGGAGGGGGTGGTTAGGTTTTCCAGGGGTATTGTAGTCTCTCCCATCATGTCAGGAGCATGAACCCGATTGCATGATGAGGGTCCAGGAGAGACTCAGCAGCTATCTTTCTGAGATGAAACAGGGAGAGGGCTGTTATCAATACTGCCAGGCCAGGTTTTGAACAGCACTCAGAAAAGGAGGCCTGCAAGGGGTGGGCTGTGGGCTTTGAGACACAGCTGTTCAGTGGAGCATTGGATCAGGTCTCTGGTTCTCCTCTCTCTCCTGAGCATTCTTTATTTGTTCTCACCATTGTGTGATACGCTTAACAGGACATCTTCAAGCAAGCAACTGAGGACAGGCTGACAAGTGCCAAGGAGCTGCCTTATTTTGAAGGTGATTTCTGGCCCAATGTGCTGGAAGAAAGCATTAAGGAGTTGGAGCAGGAAGAGGAAGAAAGGAAAAAGGAAGAAAGTACTGCAGCTAGTGAAACAACAGAGGTGAGTTAACTTTATATGCTGTTTGCTTCTGGCTCACGAAGCTGACAATTAACTCTTTAATAGAGAATTCACATCCAGTAAATGAGAAAAGAGGGTCATTCATATCAGTTGTTAAATCAGGGTTCCCTTTAACTGAATTTCTGATTTTCCTCTTAGGTAATAGTATACTGATGACTTGTTATTTTTGTACTTTTAACAGAATCAGAAGTTATTTCAGTTCAGCATCTCTGTTCTCAGAGAAATCTTTTAAGCTACTTTTGGCTTGCATCATCACTGTACAGTTATTTGGTTGAGCTTCTGGTTCACACCGTTGCATGTGACCTTCAGTATTTGCATTTTGAAAGATGCTTTATTTTTCAGGTCTGAATTAAATTTTGCTCTTATTTACACAAAGGCAATTTGTAGTCATTTGATACAATAGGAGGTTGAAATTTCAAAGTATTTATTGGAAGCTTTTCATTGTTGTGAAACATTCAGACTGGTGGTAGTTTTCCTTCACCAGCATTCTCAATTTGTGCGCAACAGAAAACTCAACAACTTAGTCTTTCAGGGTCCTGGCCAAAATTTCATTACTCATTTTTATTACTGTCTTGATTGTATCTGTAAGCAAATGGTCTTGGCACTTTTATATTTCTTTACTTGTGATTTGCAGCAAGGTGTTTTGAAAATAAATATAGTAGGAAAATCTGAAGTCTTGCAGCTTGAGGTGGAACCAAAAGCTTTAACTGGGGAAAAACTGCATTCAGCTTAGAAGCCATGGCAATTTGCATACAGTATGTATTACATGGGATTGATGTGGAGTGGTAGACCTTAATCCATCAATTTCATTGGGTCAGAAAGTTCCTTTCATTAAACCTTAGCGGTTCCTTCAAAGCTAATAGTGCTTCTGGTATGTTCTTCATAGAACCATCAAGTTAATAGTTTTCACCTTGTTGCTTCTGAATGTAACTATTAATACTGAAGTATTTCAACAAACACAGCAGTATAAAAGTAACTGAAAGAGAAGCTTGGAATCTAAGTTGCAGTCCTCTTTTGCTAACAGTATCACTTTCAGTAAATCATAGCATGCCTTTCCAGTGAAAACACCAGTGTAAACCTCTACCTCTAAAAGGGGAAGAAAAGGTGTTTTGAAAAGCCCAGCACAGCTATCTGTGAAACTGGTACAGCTTGTCTGCCCAAAGTGAGAAGATGTAGCCTTGACTGTTAATGTCCTTATGTTCCCACTTAATGCTATTGATGTTGGAATAGCTTTGTACAATTGATCAAATATAAACTCACTAAAGGTGCAGTAGAAAAGAAAACTTACACTGTTACGTAAATTTCAATCTGTTCTCCCTTTTGGTGTTCAAACTTTCAAATCTATTGGTGCTGTAAAATGCTTAGGCAAAGCAGGACATGCCCTAATTCCAGCTGGGTGGCAGAGAAGCAGAGGTGGAAATGTACAATAACTCATTTCTGAATACCTTCAGATCACTTACTGCTGTCTGGTTTCCCATAAAATAGTATAATTTTACTTTCCAAACAGGTTTGGTCAAAAAGTTCATAAAATTAGTTACAGAAAAAACATGATTGGACAAGCAATTCCTATCTAAGCCTAATTAATGGAATGGAAGGATGGCAACAGTGTATATATATAATTGCTTCAGTAGGAATATTTTCATGTTCTCTGAATAAATGTGCTTGCGGATAAAGCCTGTGTTTGCTTGTACATAGTGTTCATGAAACCTTCTTGCATGTATATATATATCAGAGTATTTCAGTAGCCCGTTTTAATATTCTAGCAGTTAGAAAGGGGTTTGTATTGAGTGGTGAGCTCCCTGCTGAGACCTTGGGTTTTTATTTTTCAAGGACATGAAGTCTAAAAGTTATTTCTGTTTCCACAGGTCATTTAAATAGCATCATCTGCTATTTTTTACTCTTTACTTACATCTGGTATTCAGTATATGGTCACTGTGATCTGCATTGTTGTAACTTAGACACAAGTGAAGGTTTTGGGGACTTGGGTCATTTTTTTTTGGAGTTCATAGGCAGTCGTAAGTCTTCAGAATAATGTATTTTCTTAGGATTACATCCTGCACGTTTCGGTTTGTGTACTAGCCCTAAATTTGTTCAGTACAAAGAAACATACATGAAATGAGAGCTCAAGCAAGTATGTGAAACCCTAAATGCACAACGAAGCAAAATACTGCACTTCTGGAATTTAAGTTAATTTTATTTGTAACTCAGTTTATTATCAAGTGTCTATGAGATCTTGTAAAGCAAGCAGTGGAAGTTGAGGTACAGTGTTTGAGAAGGGGAAAAAAGTGTTAAAGTAGGAATTATTTCATGTATATGCATACTTTAAAACCCGATTTTTTTAAGGAGTGTTTGAATTTGCCTGCCAGTTTGGCTTTCGATTTTTCCTGGAAGATAGGATATATTTAACACAGTACTGTTGATTTTCAGGCATTGGAACAAAGCTCTATTACTGACAGTGAAAGTGTTTCACTTTCAGCTACAGTGAATGGGAGAGAGCTCTAAGTGTAACATCTTTCCTATGCATTTATTGCAGGGAAGCCAGGGTGACAGCAAAAACGCCAAGAAAAAGAACAACAAAAAAACCAACAAGAATAAGAGTAGCATCAGCAGAGCTAATAAGAAGAAACCCAGCATGCCAAACGTGTCCAATGATCTGTCTCAGAAGCTGTATGCCACTATGGAGAAGCATAAAGAGGTACTGTCAAAATATGCTGCATAAAGGGATTATTTTATTCCTGTAAATCCAGGCATGATGATATTCAGAACTGAAAAATCAGAAGGAGTAAAGCTTGTGATTGCACTAGAATCTTTTGTTGTCTTAAGAATATATTGGAAGAGATCGGCCTAAACTAAATTAATTAGATAACATTTGTAGCATATCATTGCTGCAGCAGAACATGAGCTTTTTCCTGCAAGATGGTCTAACCTCATTGATTTTTCTTTTTCTCCATTTATCTGCAGGTCTTTTTTGTGATTCATTTACATGCTGGGCCTGTAATTAACACCCTGCCTCCCATTGTGGACCCTGATCCATTACTTAGCTGTGATTTGATGGATGGGCGAGATGCCTTCCTCACCTTAGCCAGAGATAAGCACTGGGAGTTCTCCTCATTGCGCCGATCCAAGTGGTCCACGCTCTGCATGCTGGTAGAACTGCATACTCAAGGGCAGGATCGCTTTGTCTATACATGCAATGAGTGCAAACATCATGTGGAAACAAGGTGGCATTGCACTGTCTGTGAGGTAGGTGGATATCACCAGAGACTTCTGCTCTCTCTTGCCCTACAGCTGAGCTTGAGGGTTTGTGGTGGCATTTTTTTTTTTTATACCGCCCAAAGTTCCTCCAGATTAAGCCTATCTTGATGAAAGGACTGATAATCCTTAAGGGAAGGTGACGGCCACAGTGGGGTACCTCTTCCTCTAGATTAAGTGCTTTCAGTTTCTTGACATGAAAAACACCAGTGCTCCAGAATGGCTGCTGCTGCATCATTTATTGCACTGTAGCCCCTCTGCATAAACAAGTTTTTAAGTTAAAGATCTTCAGGACTGAGTGGTGAGGTATGACTGGACTCAGACTAGTCTGAATCTGCAGGGCACTAGCTTATCCACATTAAATGGATATCCACAAGAGAAGTTAGTGTACCTTTCTGCAAGTTAGCTTTTGTTCTGCTTTATATGTGGTACCTTGTGTTGTAAGGAGCACAGTGGGGGTGTGTCCAGGTTGCTGCAAAGCCGGGTGAGGAGCTGCCACAACTCTTGATATTTGTCTCTTCAGCCCAGCATTAGTGGTTACCTGCCTTTCATATCAGACCAAATAATTGCTTCCTAACCTGGCTCAGTGCTTTTAATGACTGTTACTTTTACAGCATAGATCAATTCCACTGAACTGTGTTAGAGAGCAATTATGCGTACAGTTATACTGGTGGACTTGAGGAGGAGGAGATGGCCTCTGGAGGACTTGTGATGACTTCTGGCTGTAGTTGAACCCAAAAAAATAAAAGGAAATTGAATAAGTGCAGCCTAGATCAAGTTATTGCCAGGTTTGTGGTGGAGGTCTTAATTAATCCCTCTGAGGAAAGCAGTGAACAGGGTTTCTTGAGGCAAGACTGAAGAAAATGGATCATACACACTGTGGGAATTAAGTGGTGGAAGTATGGAATTAAGTATGGCCGTTAGGCTTCTTCTGGGCACTTCTTTGTCAGGGAGTGCCCTTCTTCCAGCCATAAAAAGGACAGGGCAGCAAAAATGTGGGGTTGTGAGCAGGTTTTCAGGTTTATGTCTGTCATAGGATGAAACTTGCATTCGATTTGAGAGTCATTTTAGAGATCAAAAAGAATATGTATTTCAGGGTAGTCAGTAATTCTACTAAGAGTAGCTAAATGAGGAGCCAAACCCAATCTTTTAGGCAGTGACAGTAAGTTTGTCTTACTAGTTGGAGTTTTGGCTTTCCTGTAGGTTACCCAGGTAGATGTCATAGAAAAGTAACCAGTTCCTCTCATCAAAAGGGAAAAACAACAACAACAAAAAAAAACCAATTCCTGCCAGACTTCATGTAATAAAATGAAGACACAATTACAGCCCCTCAGTGCATTGTTCCTGATAATAGTCAAGATTTGTGATTGTAGGCTCATTCTGCTGATGTGGCTTCTGCCCTCAGCTGCCCCACACTCCCTGTCCCAAAGGTCTTCTCCTGCTGTCTCTCTAGGCTACACAGGCGCTTCTCTCCCTTGGAGTATTGAGGTATAAACTGAAACAGGTGGCTGTTGACAACTCATGGCTGTTGTCCAGCTTTTGTTCTGTGCATGTGTACCCACTGAAACCCAGAGTGTGCTTCCACACCAGGCTCATGTTGCTCACCCAGCACCCCTCCTACTTTTCTCATCTTCTCCTGGTACGGTTAGTGCTCTGTAGGTAACCAAACTCTGTGTACTCTTTGTTTGCAGGACTACGACCTCTGCATTAACTGCTACAACACTAAGAGTCATGACCACAAGATGGTTAAGTGGGGTCTGGGTCTGGATGATGAGAGCAACAGCCAAGGAGAGCAGCAGTCAAAGAGCCCAGGAGTCACGACGACTGAGCATCCAGCGCTGCATTCAGTCCCTTGTCCATGCCTGTCAGTGCCGCAATGCAAACTGCTCACTGCCGTCCTGCCAGAAGATGAAACGGGTTGTCCAGCACACCAAGGGCTGCAAGCGCAAGACCAACGGTGGCTGTCCAGTGTGCAAACAGCTCATAGCTCTTTGCTGCTACCATGCCAAACACTGCCAAGAGAACAAATGCCCTGTGCCATTCTGTCTCAATATCAAACACAAGCTTCGGCAGCAGCAGATCCAGCATCGCCTGCAGCAGGCTCAGCTCATGCGCAGAAGGATGGCTACCATGAATACCCGAAACGTGCCTCAGCAAAGTTTGCCTTCTCCTACCTCAGCAACGCCTGGTACCCCTACACAGCAGCCAAGTACACCGCAAACACCGCAGCCTCCTCCCCAGCCCCAGCCTTCCCCTGTAAGTATGTCACCGGCTGGCTTTCCCAGTGTGTCAAGAACTCAGCCCCCTACTACTGTTTCAACAGGAAAACCTGCAAACCCAGTTTCTGCACCTCCACCTCCGGCTCAGCCTCCACCAGCTGCAGTGGAAGCAGCTCGGCAGATTGAGAGAGAAGCTGCCCAGCAGCAGCAGCAGCTCTACAGGGTCAACAACATTAACAATGGTTTGCCTCCTGGTCGCCCAGGGCTAGTAAACCCAACGGTGGGTTCAGTGAACCAGATGCAGCAAGTCAGCATGAATGTACCCCGGCCCAACCCTGTAAGTGGTCCAGTGATGTCCAACATGCAGCCTGGGCAGTGGCAGTCACCTCCAATGCCACAGCAGCAACCAATGCAGCCAGGAATGGCAAGACCTGTTATGCCAATGGCAACACCACAGGCAGTGGCTGGGCCACGGATGCCGGGTGTGCAGCAGCCACCCCGAAGCATCCCCCCGAATGCACTTCAGGACTTACTGAGGACCTTGAAATCACCAAGCTCTCCACAGCAGCAACAGCAGGTTCTTAATATCCTTAAGTCCAACCCTCAGCTAATGGCAGCTTTTATAAAGCAAAGAACAGCCAAATACGTGGCAAACCAGCCTGGGATGCAGCCGCAAGCAGGCATACAGCCCCAGCCTGGGATGCAGCAGCCGCAGACAGGCATGCAGCAGCCAGGCATGCACGCGCAAGCAGGATTGCAGAACATGAACGCGATGCAAGCAGGAGTGCAAAGACCCAGTGTTCCTCCCCAGCAGCAAGGGATAGGAGCTATGAATCCCCAGGGGCAAGCGATCAACATTATGAACCCTGGCCACAACCCGAGCATGGCAAACATGAGTCCACAGTACAGAGAGATTCTGAGGCGGCAGTTACTGCAGCAGCAGCAACAGCAGCAGCAGCAAGGAGGGGCTGGCATGGCAGGAGGGATGGCAGGCCATAACCAGTTCCAGCAGCCTCAAGGACCAGGAGGTTACCCTCAAGCCATGCAGCAGCAGCGGATGCAGCAGCATATATCAATACAGGGGGGTTCCATGGGACAGATGGCTCAGATGGGACAGCTGAACCAGATGGGCCAGCCCGGCATGGGGGCTGACGGCACGCCCAACATCCAGCAAGCACTGCAACAGCGGATCCTGCAACAGCAGCAGATGAAGCAGCAGATAGGGTCCCCCGGGCAGCCTAACCCCATGAGCCCGCAGCAGCACATGCTCTCAGGACAACCGCAGGCGTCTCATCTCCCTGGCCAGCAGATTGCCACCTCCCTCAGCAACCAGGTGCGGTCCCCAGCACCCGTTCAGTCTCCCCGTCCCCAGTCCCAGCCACCACATTCCAGCCCGTCACCCAGGATACAGCCCCAACCGTCACCTCATCACGTCTCTCCCCAGACTGGTTCCCCCCACCCAGGACTCGCAGTTACTATGGCTAGCTCCATGGATCAGGGACACTTGGGCAACCCAGAACAGAGTGCAATGCTTCCACAACTAAACACCCCGAACAGGAGTGCGTTGTCTAACGAATTGTCTCTGGTTGGTGACACCACCGGGGACACACTAGAAAAATTTGTGGAGGGTTTGTAGCATTATGGGAGCATCACTTTTTTGTTTCGTTTTTTGTTTTTCCTTTCATGTTCTTGGACGTTTTGTACTGAAAATTCAGACATCTGGGTTGTTTTGAATCCTGGATGGAACTGCTGCTTCCTACACATGGAAGAATGAATTGCTGTTTAAAAAAGAGAAAAAAACAATACAAAGAATATATTTTTTTGTTAAAGCCAGGCGGTTAAAATATCTGGTCTCTTTTGTGGGTTTTTTTGGTTTTTATTTTTTTGTTGCTGTTGACTCATAACTTTTTTTTAATGGGGAAAACAAGTTCATTATATTCATATTTTTTATTTGTATTTTCAAGACTTTAAACATTTGCGTTTAAAAGAAGAAAAAAAATAATATTCAGAAACTGTTTCCTGAAATAATGCAACATTATAATGTATCCCGGTAACTTTGACACGTTGTGGGAAGATTTTTGTTTTTCTATAGCGAACTCTGCAGGCATTTGAAGTATTACCCCTGGGAAGATAGGAATGGACTCTTGCACACAAAACCACACATTGGCCAATGCCAAAATCCTTGTCTTGCAGATGTAGAAATTGTTGCTTTGTTTCTCTGATAAAACTGGGTTTAGATGAAAATAGGGATGATCACTCTTAGACCGTGCTGATTTGAATAGAGAAGAAGCATTCTTTTCTTTCTTTCTTCTGTGTGAAACTTGAAATGAGGAAAAGCAATTCTAGTGTAAATCATGCAAGCGCTATAATTACTATAAACAAGAAAATCCAAGAAGATTCAATCACTGTATAGAATGGTAAAAAAAAAAAAAGAAAAAAAAAAAACAAAAACAAACAAACAAAAAAAAAAACATGACAAAAAAACTCATTTCTTACTTATAATATCATATTGTTAAATAAACTGTGTGCAACAGACAAAAAGGGTGGTCCTTCTTGAGTTCATGTACATGGTATTAACACTTAGTGTTTGGGTTTTTTGTTATGAAAATGCTGTTTTCAACATTGTATTTGGACTATGCATGTCTTTTTTCCATTGTATATAAAGTATTGCTTAAAATTGATATAAATTACTGAAGTTTTTAACATGTATTCTGTTCTTTAAAATCCATGTAAGAATGTTTAAGGTTTTTATTTATTTATATATTTTTTGGATCATGTTCTTTGTAAGACATAGCTATGAATATTCACTCATTACACAGAGCAGCCAGAGGCAGCGGTAGGAGTGGCACGATCCATGGAGTATTGTAGGTAGCGTGTCTGTTTTACAACACCCTTTAGTGATTGTTTCCTTTTCGGGGAGGGAGAGGAGAGGGGATTGGTTCCCATCCATTGACTATTTGCAGGTGTTCATCCATAAGGGTTAACTGGAATAAATTATTAATAGCCGTTGCTTTTTAAAAACTGCATTAATTTAGAGAAGGATCACCAATGAAAGGAAAATAGAGAGTATTGAGTTAATTCTAGGCTAATTTATTTAGTCTACAGTAAAAGATGAACCTATTGACTTTAACACTATTTTTCTGCTGTTAACTCTGAGTCTAGATTTGAGGGTTTTCTGTGGAATAAAAAATAACAAATCATGTACATGTTCCCTTTAATATCCTGTCACCATGCCCTCATATCCCTGGGCTACTTGCTGCTCCTCCCTGCCAGTGAATTGCTTTCTCAGAGCTAAAAGCTCCTGGGAAACTTTCCCAGTTGTAAATGTGAGCTAAAAGCATGGCTGGTCTCAACCACCACCCCTCAGCCTGTAAGGTTACACACGCCTGGCACGGGATCTGCAGCAGACCTGGGAAGTTATCCCGCTCCAGCAGGAGCACCGGGCACTCCTGGCTTCCTCCAGCCTTACCGTTTTTATTAGCACAGTGTTGGGGCAGGATGGGGGGAGAACAGCGGAAGGATTTCTCTCAACTCATATCCCCATCCTGTGCAAAGAGCAGTGTGCTGTGGCGCTGCTTCATTCTTTTTAACTGTAGAGGGTCTCCGCTTAAACTTTTCTGGCAAACTCTTCACTGTTGTATCTTTTTCACCACTGTTGGATTCATCTGCCCATGCCATTGTCTTCAGCAATTCAAGATGTCAAAATTTGGGGCTGGAGTGAGGTCAGTGAACCACTAACCCAAAGCTTGTCCTAAAGAAAGTGATGTAAAAAGAACAAAAAAGGATGGAAAGCCCTGATGCTGTGTCTCATGCTGTGTACTTAAAAAAGAGGAAAAATACTATATTTGTGATCAAAAAGAGGAAACTTGAAATGTGCTGGTGTTTCTAATAAAAGCTGGTAAAACTGCTTGGATTGGAGGATGGTTCCACTTGGCTGGTGCCCACTAGGATCAGCGATGCCTGACAGCCAAGGTTAAGATAACAGCACTCAATCTCACTAATACCTTTAAGTATTATACATTCTAAAAGCATCGGCACCGTGTCTGAACTTGGATAAACCGATTCCTGGCTGGAGCACAAAGAGGAGGTGTGGCTCTCATACATTCCTGTTTCTGATAGAAAGCAAATGCCAGGATACTTTCAAGTACCACCTGAAGTACGTTGAGAGCACAGAGCAAGGGATGGATTTAGATGTGACAATCCCAGCTTCCTGGAGCAGTTGTTTTGAGTAAGAGCAGGTGTTTTACCAGGGAGCAAAGGGAAATGCAAAGTCAAACAGGAGGAGGGGGCTGGGCTTGGTGTGCAGCCACAACAGAATTGGGAGCTTCACTACAGTCTCCTTTGGGCATTGATAAATTCAGCATACCTGAAGACTGGATGGACATCTGATCTGTGTTTTGATGGGGGAGGTACTGGTGATAAAGGAGCAGAATCCTAGAATCACACCACCACAGTGGAGAGTGGTGCAGGATCTTTGTCATCGAAGGGGGTGACCAAGACCTTCCCCCTTACTGAATTCCGTAGGGGAACAAGGTTAAATCTGAATGGTGAGCTGCAACAGTGTGGTTCTCTGCGCCTCGTCAATGTCCACCAGCACTGCCACCACACCAGGCTGGGGGAGCGTGTTTCTTCTCACCGTAGATATACCACTAAGTCTCACCACCTTGGTTGCTTGTTGCTGTCCCATCAAGACAGCTGTCCGCTGCACTGGTGTAAGTGCTCCCTGCTCTGGCCTTCCACCTGGATGCGTTAAGAGTGAAGGGGCGAGCGCTGGCTGCAGTGGTAGGCTGAAGAAGAGCCCTCCTGCTGGGGAGCAGCCAATGCCAAACTCCCCATCAGTCACTGGGGAGCCAGAAGCAGGCTCTCTGCAGCCTTAGCATGTAATGTTCCTTCAATTAGTGGCAGCATGTGGCAGCATATGGCAGCATGTGAGGTTAATGGCCTACAAGGTGACCCTGCTGTGCAGGAGGTGCTTCTTCCACAGCAGATCAGAGCCCATAGTTTTCTCAGGGCAGTGAAGATCAGGCAGCCACCATGGAAATGGGAGCTTGGGGAGCACCGCAGGGCAGATAGGCTGCTGTGTGGGAGCAGTGTGTCCTTCCTGCATCACCATTAAAATGGGGAGCAGGGTGATCTCCCCAGTGGACTGCCAGTGCACCAGATGACTGAAGCGAGCCTGGGCAGAGGGGAGGACTTGTACCAGACCACAGGCAATCCCCAATCTTCCTTCCAGCACCACACTTCACGGCTTAATGGTCAGACCCATGGCAAGGGAGGAGGAGGGTTCTGGTGTTTCACAGCAGGTACAAGAGCTCTGTGGTGTGGCAGAGCAATGCTCAGGGGTGCTGTGGGGTCAGCTGGAGGTAGTAATTAAAGCAGCGGTAGGAGGGAAGTGTTTGAAATGGGCTTGGAAGTCGTTTTGGTTTTGGCGGCAGCACAGGGAACCTCGAGGAGGGGCTGGGGTTGGTTCCAGGTGGAAACACAGCCCAGCAGGAGAGTGCCAGAGTGATGAAAGGGCTCACGCTGGGTTTGTTGTGCCTCATCTGTAACATCCAGCACTGAGGAACCCCACTGCGTGCAAGTGTTTCCTACACACAAACCTCCAAACCAGCACGTGCATCGTATGTGCATCGGTGGTGTCCCAAAGATAAGCTGCGAGCACGAGGGCCGTGCATGTGTAGCTCTTCCAGCCAGCTCCCTCAAGCTAGGGTTACAAAGCTGCCTCTGTTAGGTGGTCACGGTTCCCTCCTGAAGGCCCTCATCTCTGCCTGGAAGTGGTTAGTGCTCACTGAAACGAGACCTGCTCAGGCTTGTTATTTATAGCTGTGTGTTTCATTGAGGCCACGCTCTGCTCTCACGCACGTTCCAAATCTGGCTCTCGGCAGAGCTGTGCATTTCCTCCCTCAACCCTACACCCTCCAAAACCCTTCTCCAGTGCCTCTGCCCTTTAGCTCTCACTGATCTACCCTCAGAGCAGCCCCAAGAGATGAGGATTTTAGAGAAAACGAGATACGAAGCAATTCGCCGAGTCGCTCAGCGGGGATTCCTCAGGCAGCTCCCGGCCCCACGTAGCCTTTCCTGGCTTCATGAGGAGGCTGGGGAGACACGGCTGTCAGCCGAGCTCCCGCCATGTGAAACGGGGGTCCCTGCAGCAGAACCTGGGCCACGAACAGCGAAACACCCTCACGGGTGCGGGGAGGAACGGGCGGGTTTGTAGTGAACTGCGGAGGGCTCCACCCGCAAGTCCTCGCGGGGGCGCAGGCACGGAAAGGGTTTTAACCGGACAGGTTTGTAAGTGGCGTCCCGGGCCTGGCACCTCTGACACAAGGTGCAGCAGAGCGGGGCCCAGCACAGGCAGCGGCTGCTGCGCTGACGGGGGAGTGGGGCTGCGCCGCGGGACGCGGCTGTTCCGAGGGAGCTCCTCACTCCGCAGCTGGTGAGCGGACACCGAGCGGCGGCAGCCGGTGCGGATCCGGGCGGCGGGGAGCGGGCGCCCAGGCAGGGCCCGGGTTAGGCAGCGCTGCGCAGGGCGGTGCGTGCGCGTGCGCATGGCGAGAGGGAGGCCCGCGCCCCCCGTGACGCCATCGCCGGGCGCCGGCAGCAGAGCGGCGTGAGGCGGGCGGGCGCGGCATGGCGGCTGCGGCAG
>JAVHNF010028807.1:9264-22515 GCA_034783455.1 Micropsitta finschii | reverse complement strand
CTTTGGCTGTGATGAGCATCCCAGGGGCCCAGGGATCAGGGGGGATTCTGCAGCATTCCCCTGCTCCCAGATCAAAGCTGTCTGCTGCCACAGGGCTGCCCTTTGGCTTGGGGCCTGGAGCACTCCTGGGGAGCGCTGTGCTGAGGCTCAGCTATGTGCAGCCACATGGAAAGTGTCTGGGGCAGAACTGATAAGGATTTTTTTCCACCAAACAAACAAAAGAAAAAAAAGGACTTTTTTGATACAGTGGAAATTCCCATGAGAAGTGTCAGCCTTTTCAGGAATTTTCTACAGAAATATTTGGGCTGTCGTCAAAACTGAAAAAATACCATCTTCATAGTTTTTCAGCACCCCCAGCAAAGCCTGCATTTGTTTTGAATGCAGAAGCTCTTTCCTGGGTATTTTGAGGGGCTACAGCCTGTGTGTGCCTGTGGGCTCTCCATGGCAAGGGGCACAGGATCATAGTTTGGATGTTGGTGTTTTGCAGGGCTGCCTCCTCCCTGAAGATATCCTGACAGCGTCGCCCAAGATGCTGCTCCCCTCATCTGCTCAGCTGCCTGACCTGGGAACACCCCTCTCTGCTCACCACCAGATGCAGCTCCTCCAGCAGCTCCTGCAGCAGCAACAGCAGCAGACGCAAGTGGCAGTGGCACAGGTTCTCCCCTCTACAATTTCCTGGGGCAGTGGCAGGGCTGGGGCATGCTACTGAGCTCCTTATTGCTGCCAGAGTAACCCCCTGTCTGAAGGCAGTGTTGGAGGCAGGCAGTATCATGGGGAGGGCAGGCTGCCTCCACGCAGAGAAGCCCAGGAGGTGGTTGTGGGAGAAGCTGGTGCACAGGCTGTAGGAAGGGACCTGCTCCTGGGCTGTGCAGCAGGGGAAGAGGAATGGCAATTTGCTCTGGCCCTGTCACAGAAGATGAGGCGTTTAGGTCCACATGCCACCAGCGTTTTTGGTCCTTTGGCCCCTGTCTGTTTGCCAATGCCTGGCCTCAGCATTAGCCCTGGCCAACTGCTGCCTGGGCTGTGCAGCTGGCAGCTCATTCTCTATGCAGGCATTTCTCATTTAGGCAGCTCTGGCTGCTTTATCCAACTCATTACCTTAGCTTTACTTGTTCTCTGACTCCTCAAAGAGCTCTTTGCAATTGCTTTCATTTATTTCTGTCCTCCAGCAGCCTTTTTGTGCTGCCCCCCACTTTCCTCTTTTCACATCAGAAAATCGGTATTGGTTCTTCTGGCTGAGCTGGTTCCCTGAGAGCTCAGTGTCTTCTGGGGTCACAGGCTCGGGAAGTTGCTTTCCCCTCTGGAAGGGGGACCTGCATTCTTTATGTCTGACCAAGCATAGTGTTGTTACAGGCAAAGCTCAGCAGGGAAAGCTAGGCCCCTCTGTGGCAGGGGCTGATCACCTTCAGCAGCTCCCATTCTGTGTACCTGCACAACCTTGCAGTGGTCATTTCTTTTAATTCCTACTTCCAAGAAAAAAATTATCTGAAATACTGTAATGCCATTTCTTGGCTGGCTCCTGGGATGGCAGCCAGTGGCCTCATCCCCCTCTCTCCAAGGGCTGGCACCCTGCTCTGGACCTCTGCCCACCATAAGGTGCTTCTTGTCACAGGAGTTGTCACTTAGCTGCTCTCTAATCCCTTCAGTGCGTGCACTGTGGTGATTTTGTATCATTGTAATTTATTAATGAAAAAACTGGGCCCTATCATGTCAACTGCCTTTCAGATGACTGCATGTGTTACATCAACACTTTTGTTAATGGCAGTTGTTATCTTCTCTCAAAAAGTACCAAGTCAATTTGTCTCTAAACACGTGATGAAGGGCATAGGCTTAATTGTTTACTAACGAAGCTGGGAGATCCACTGTGCTGACGAGGATCTATGGTTGGTCAATAACTACAGGGACCATCCTGTATTTGTCTAAGCCTCTAATTACTTGGCTGAGGATGAAATGCCATTTAGTTCCCTCATTGACTAGAGACTTGCTTTTGCAAGGTGTGTACAGACACCTGTGGAAGTTCGCCTCTTGAATTAAGGCCAGGAGTCCTTCCTGGGTCTTGCTCCCAGGGGCAGGATGGCATGAGCCACTGCCCCTCTGCAGGACATGGCATTTGTTCTAACACTGTTCTAACACTGGCAGGAAGAGGAGGTGACTTTAGTGGTGCTGTGGCATGTCTGACCTGGCTGGAGGCCCACAGGCAAACCAAAAGGGTTCTGTGCTGCCTGCTCAGTATACAAAGTACCGCACCCCTTTGCCCTTGGTCTGGCTTCATGGACAGTTACAGGTTCCAGCACTTCGCTTGGCCCCTTGCCATCGCCTGAGCTTGCTGTGTTTCAACTCTGCTCTGCCTGGGGCACTGCCATGCTGCTTTGCTGGCTATGGTCGGACAAAGCAGGCAGAACCTGCCTGCAAGCAGACCCAGTGCTGCCTTCTGGTACCTGTCCGGGAGGGCAGATAAAAGAGCTGCCCCTGGGCAAGGGCTCCTGGCTGGTCTCACCCAGGAGCATCCCACCCTTTCTGGGACGTGGTGCTGGTGATATAGATCGCTTGCATGTGGGTAGTTATGCTGAGATCAGTGGGCTTCTTGCTCATGGACTCCCTGCAGGCTAACATCCAGGCATTGCTTCCAGGGCTAAAATGAGCATCCAGCTCGCATCACTGGAGCCACTGTGTCTCAGAAGCACTTTGCCATCTGTGTTGCTTGAGGCATGTTGTGCTGTCAGAGCCAGAGCCACCTGCAGCTCCAGGGCAGTTCTGATGCTCCAGCCCATGCTAGTGACAGATGCCACTGGCTAGGACCCTGTCCCTGGGAAACTTGCCTGGAAAGACAGCTCAGACAGGGCTGCCCATGGTGTATGGCTGCGCGCTCATGCATGGGCAGCACTATCCAATTGTTCAAGGGTGTCTTTTCTTCTGCATCCATTTGGCTTCCTCCTGGGCTGTCCTTTCTTTGTGCATTTGTGGCACATGTATGTAATGGATGGTTTGGTCAGTGCTACTTCCCTTTGCCTCGGGCTTTTCCATCCAAGAGGCCAGGGGACCATGTGCTGGATTTGCTGCATGTGCACTGGTGTGATGCTGCCGCCTGCCCTGCTCTGCATCTCATCTGTGGGTACCCACAGGGAATGGCTTCTTCATCAGATCATTCCATGGGATGCTGGTGAGCACTGGTAGATGAGCAGAGCTGGCTGGGGTTGACACTCTCAGCCCTTGAGCAGCATCATCCACATGCTTACCCGCTCTCCCCTGTCACACAGGTCCACTTGCTGAAGGACCAGCTGGCTGCAGAGGCAGCAGCACGGCTGGAAGCCCAGGCTCGCGTGCACCAACTCCTGCTCCAGAACAAGGACTTGCTGCAGCACATCTCACTCCTGGTCAAACAGGTGCAGGAGCTGGAGCTGAAGCTAGCGGGGAACACCACCAGTAAGCGCTCCTGCCCCTTACTCTCCCCTAGTAGCTAGCTGGGTCTGTGGAGGACATGCATGTGGGTGTTTCTCTTTGGGTTTTGTGCTTGACCAGTGGTTGTGTAGGGGAATATTAGTGCCCTTCCAGCCTGGTTGGTTTGCATGTGGCAGAGTGCTTGCAAGCAGTGTGGGAATGGCTTGGGGAGGACTGTATGGACAGGTCACATATGTCCATCAGCTGTATGACTGCTTTCCCCAGTGGCTGCATGCTCTAGGCCAGCTCCTTACTTGCTCAAGAGCCCCTCCTTGACCTTGCTCTCCAGCAGATGTGGCTGTCAGTTCCCTGCGGAAGCTTGGATGGGAGACATAACTTTTTATCCTGCAAAACTGGCTCCTTGTTGGCTGGCAGCAGCTCCTGGCACCAGTGACACCAAATGAGCCCCCTCTAAATGATTGTGGTGGAGAGGCTGGCACCCAAGCAGCCCAGGCCATCCTCCTCTGGCCAGTCTGCAGCCAGCTGTGGTGGCTGGGATATGCCTAGGCAAGCTGGGGTGACACTGCCTGCCTTTCAGTCATGCTCTTCTCTTGCAGCGGGCTCCCAGGACAGCCTGCTGGAGATCACCTTCCGCTCCAACGTCCTCCCTGTCCTCTGCGACCCGACCACCCCGCAGCCTGAGGACACCCACCCACCGCCACTGGGCTCTGGCTCAGGCTTCCCCAGCACCATGGGCAGCCCCATAGGTAGGAACGACTGTCTGGTGAAGCTGGAGTGCTACCGCTTCCTGCCTGACTCGGGGCCCCCTGCCCCGGAGCCAGCGCTGGGCAGCCTGGAGCTCATCAAGTTCCGTGAGTCAGGCATTGCCTCCGAGTACGAGTCCAACACGGACGAGAGTGAGGAGCGCGACTCCTGGTCCCAGGAGGAGCCACCGCGCCTGCTCCATGTCCAGACCAGGCAGGACCTGGGTGACAGCCTGGAGGATGAGATCGCGGTGTAGGGGTCGGCAGGAGGTGGTGCGGACCTGCCGGAGCTGGGGTGAATTCTGTTCATAGCCCCCTGGCCCTGGCAGGAGCGGAACATCTCGGAGGGAGAGGGGCGGAGGAGGGAACCTGAGGCTTCAGCACACAGTCAGGAGTTGTGCGGAGGTGAGGATGGAGCCATGCCGAGGCAGTGCACCGGGCATGCTGTGCTCCAGCATGCAAGGGCTTGTGTGCTGAGCTGGAGCATCCCCACTTCACATCAGACAGCGAGCTGAGCTGCTTGGGCTGTCCCATGGTCCCTGTCCCCCTGCAGGCTGCATTTCAAGGTCAGGCAGAAGCGAGGGACTCCCTGCCGGGTTAGCTGCTGCTGCTGGTGGGGAAGCAGGAAAGTAGATGAAGGTTTTGCTGGGGGAATGAGAGAGCAGGCATGGGGCAGCGAGTGGGGCAAGAGGGACCAAGGAGGCAATGTGAAGGCAGTGAGCAGAGCCAGAGCCACTGTCAGGTGGTCTGGCTCTCTGCATGGTGGAGAGGGTGGGAGATGAAGCCAGAGCCATGCTGACAGGGTGGTTAGGGTTGTTGATAGTGCACTGTTGGCAGGGGTGAGCATGTTAGAGGTGGGGGACAGTGGGGAAGAGCCTGGGAAGGAGCTGAAGGAGTGAGGTGAGGTTGTGCAAGGTGGCCATGCACAGGCAGATCCTGGCAGGTCGATAGTGCTTGTGCTTCCAGGAAAGGGTTTGTCCCTGCTTTAGGTAGGGGGAAGGCCTGCAAGCAATGTCCACTCCTCTCTCAGTCTGTGGAGCAGGTAGGAAAGCACAGCTCGGTGTGGAGCAGGGAGCCAGGGCATGTAGCACAAGGCTGTGCAGTGCCCTTCATCTCATCATCCAGTCCTTGTGCTCCTCAGTGTGGCTGCCAGGTTTCAAAGCCTTTCTGGTACTCTCGAGTCACATTTTCAAGCACTTCCCTGCACCCCCTTCAACACAAACTCCCAGCTTTGCTTTATAGACAGACCCTCTCATTTCCAAGCAGTCATGTGCCCCTGGACCAGGGATGGGGGATGCAGTGCTGGCATCATCTGTGTGCAGGGATGGGCATGCTTGCTGTCCTTCGATGGGGAGGGGACTGCTGATGTCTGCAAGGGGGCTTCTTTAGCTCTGGTTTGCACCCTCTGTAAAAATGAATATGAGATCTTAGGATTCCAGCACAGAGTGGACAGCAGGCTCCTATGTGAGTAAACAAAAATATCAGAAAAGAAAAAAAAAAGGCAAACAGACTTCTCTTTCAAGTAAACAGAGGTCAATAATTAAATGTTAACTGAGAATGAACGTAGCAAAACTACCAAAGCAAAGCAAATGTTTCAATTTGACAGCAGAATTGCGCTATTTCTAAAATTTTTAACCTTGAAAACATAATGCAAAAGCAGTCACCTTTCAACACACAGTTACTACTATCAGTATGAAGCAACAGGATGAATTTGCATTTGTTCAAAGATGATATGTTACTGTAAGCTAAGAACCACAGGCACTTTGTGTGCAGCAAGACAAGGATTTGTATGGATGCATGCATATGCACCTACAGAAATAATACAAGAGCTGAAATAGCTAGGACATGACAGAAACAATTATGTGCATTGCAAACACTAGTTTATGTAACGATACCATGCTGGGGATCAGAATATTTATAAAATTAAGGAGGGAAGAACGTCTTGTCTGACAGATTTGTGTTTAACACAGAAGCATGTCCGATTTCTTCTACTGGCCTTCTCACCATTTCAGAAACCAAAGGGCTAATATTTCAACTTTCTACCATAACTCTGTATTTAATTTACACTCCCCACTTATTATATGTAATTAACATTCACAGAATGATTTTTATGATATTAAACATAATACCAAAGCATGAACATCTCTTTTCAAGCCTGTAAATGAGAGAAATGCATAAATCTCTTCAAAAACTAAGCTTTCTTCGTTCTGTGTATTATGTGTTGATAGTTACTGTTTCACAAAGGAAGCATTTGTGATAACAGAAAAACCCCACAGTTCAGAAGAGCACAGCTGCAGAACTATTCATACTGTTCCTCTTTCACAGCACTGTAAATACATATGGTATCTTACTCTGTCTTCTAATTAAATATCATCTTTGTTCTTTTGGGAACTGTATTGTGATGACAGTTTGGCATTCCAGTGTGGTATCTCTGCTGTCACTTATTAAAAATTACTCATTTGATTCCCAGTGACATTTTACCCTAGACACTACAGACGTCATTTGTTTCCCCCAAACCAGTCCTATGGGTACAGCTGCAAGTTTCTAGGCTGAAGGAGAATGGCTTCTAAAGCCAGGGTCTTTCCCCATCAGCATTACTTGGCTGAGTCCTTATACTGGCTTGTTCCAGCTGTAAGTGAAGATCTCTATTTCATCCTTTCTCTTAGAAGTCTCAAAGACATTACAGAACATAATATTTTAAAGTGTAAGTTTTGTTCCAAATATACACCTGTTTATACACATAGCCTGGAGACTCCTATCTGCAGAAAACTTCAACAACAAATTAACATACCTGGTGCAATAACCGGTTTGCAGCCAGTAGCAGAAAGCTGGGGACACTTAACAAAGGCACACTCTGTATGAAAACTGTAGTCTGAGAGAACACCTACAGCCTGACAGTGTCCATAATAGTCAACAGCCACACGGTCGGAATAGGCAGCGCAGACGCTGCTGTAGGTTTCGCCGTTATGTCCACATACAGGTTCCACTGATTTGCAAAACGGCTGGAAAACACAGAAATGTTTCAAAGATCAGTTTATTCATGCTATAGAAACTTCAGAGTAGGTTCAACATTAGGAAAAACAAAGTTAATGGGAATTTGCTGCTAAGATGTCTGTCAAACATTCAAAACAGTAGGAAATTAGCATAAATAATGTGCTAGTTTATGAATGGGTAATAAATGGAAAGAGTAAGTACTTAAAGAAGGTGACAGAAAAATTTAAGTTGGAATCTGAGAAATGTACAGTAAGACATGTTTTGGGAAACAATTTTTTGTGTGACTGCTTAAATAAAATGACCATTTAATCTACATTCACTTATTAAGTTAATCAGAGATTATTATAATTTTATTATGCAATAAAGTATATTTTATTCATTTACCAGTAAAACAGTACTCTAATATTATAATGTCTTATTAATAACTTACTTATTCCTTCCTCTCCATGCGTTTTTGTGTTCTTAAAAATCTAGTGTGTGCATGTATTTCTAAGACATTATTTGAGAAGCTAAATTTACTTCAAAAGAATAAGATCCATTACAAGATACCTCTGTCAAAATATTTCTTGTTAAGACCTCTACGGCTAAAAAATACACTTATTATGTCCTTTTTCTCTCAGAAAAACATATCTAGCATGTCATTTGATTCACGCACATATAAAAATCTTGGAAAATAGTCATATAGTTTCTTCCCATCCTACCTGTGCATATATATTAGTTCAACATATTCAGTAGGTCAAATGCCAATAAACTTAAGCTTTTGAACATGGACAAAAGCAAACGAAATTGTTGACTCTTTGCAGACAAGGTATGACTAGTACTTTTGTCCAAAGTCTTGTGAAATAACAGAATTCATTCCATAATTTCTTGCTAAGGTCTAAATATTTTATTAAACTACTATTTCAATAAAGTCACCATAGCTATACATTTACTGTATATCCTCTAAAATAGTAAGACAGTTACGGTTTCTATGTTACACACCAAAGCTAGCAACAAAACATACAGAGGACAAGTAACCGTGAGCACTCCAAATAAATACTTTCATATCTTGCAGTCATCTTTCCTATAAAAGCAAGAGTGAAAACTTAAAGCTACTGGTGTCAAAAACTTTGTGAACATAGATACAACCAGACATACAGCTGCTGGAGAAAACACACAGCCATGCAATATTCCTTTGATTCTTACTGTTCAAGGGCTGAACATTCTCTGAGTATCTCATGAGATATCTGATGTGCAATGAGAAGAATTATCTGTACTTAACCAGGTTGCTGAAAAAGGGCAAGAAAAAGAAGGTATGAAGACAGAAAAGCAGACACTAAAAGTGGGTTAAAAGAGCAACAGCACTTATAACACAGAAAAAGCCTGAAAAAATGTTCTGTACTTATAAGAATATCCATCAGTTGAGACCAAGAGAACATCTCAAATTAATCTCCATAATTTGAGAAAAAAACCTGGAGACACATCGCCTATCAATGGTAAAGCCAGTAACTTTGAAAAGAGTAACTCCTGACTTGTAAAGTGATAGAACTAGCTTGTCTACTAACACTGTAGGAAGTGGTGGGATGGAAGAAGTAAATCTAATCCTAATCTTTCTCAGAGATTAATAAGAAGACTAATCCAATCCAGACAAAGTAAAGAAAGTATTCCAGAATGCTTAGTTTCCAGAAAAACTTAGGTGTAAATAGATCCTGAACCTTGATAAAGCTGAGGCACAATCACACATAACGCTAATGACTTTCTATGACTGGGCATTAGTATTTATTTAAAACAAGTTCAAATTGGTAAAGACTAGCATTTAACTAACTAAGGAACTGTTCTAATTACTGCTGATGTACCTCAATGCAAACTTTATAATACTGAAAAATATAGGAAGACAATATAAATATCAGAGTATTATTCCCAAGAAAAATTACGTAAAGCTTGTGACTGGTTTTGAGACAACTGTTAACTAAAACAGAAAAACAGCTGACAAAATCCTGAATGTAATTTTGTTTGAGTGGGTTTTTTTGTACTAGTCAAGATTAAATTTTTAAAGATTACTTTCAATGAAAACATTTTTTGTAACATATAAAACCCGGAATATTTTGAAGTTGAACATTAAAGAACAGAAGATTTGACATTTCTTGCTAGAACCGCTTCCTACCTGGCATGGTCCTTGGTATGCTAAAGTTTTTCCTTTTTGGTACAAAGTGCACAAGTTATTGTATTCCACATTGTCTGTGTCACAAACAGGATCCCGTGTCTGGTCGCAATTTAACTGCCTTGGCACACATTCATGCTGGCTACATTCAAACTTTCCAAAACTAGTCAGGCAAACTTGTTTCTTTGGTATGCACCTGCATGAAGTAATAATAACTTCATATAAACATAAAACATTCATAAAACATTCTGAAAGGCCAATTTCAGGTCCCATCACAAGCCTGGAAATGGTTCACACCATGTTTAGTCAATGTATGTGAACACAACTGCAGATTCCACTAAAATTTAACTTTCATACCAAATATTTTTCAAGGGACTTTTTGAAAAGGCTTGGATAAATTTCTTTTCGTACTCCTAAGTTTCATTTTGTAAATGCATATTTAAGGAAAACTAGAGAAAACATAAAAACTGAATTGCAAGAGAAGGACATTACATTGTAGAGGTCTGGTCTCAACCTTCCTTCAGAAGGAAGTGAAAACAAGACTTACAAGATCATACGCTTTCAACTACAAACATAAACTGAATTCTGGCTTTGTAGGTTAAGTATATTACATCACATCCAATGTTGGGGATGACTGCAAACAAATGCAAAAACCTAGTATTAATACCATTTTCTTTTTTTGGCATGTCATCCCTCTCAAGCCTTCACAGGTAAGAGCAATAAACAGTAGAAATTATTTCCCCTTTATATTGAATATGTACCTTCCATAGTCTTATCTGCAAAACATTTGCCATATGCCCTGCAAGACGTCCCTCTGCTAGAGAAATGCCAGCCATTAGAGTTTGACGAACAGACTGATGAAAGGCCAAATGGCATTTTTAACAATCTCCTTCTCCTGTGTATAATAACAGTGCTACCACTGGATTACTTTTTCTGAGCATTGCTGGCCTCTGTATTACACATATTCCTTTTATATTAGAGAAGACTCAGAAATTCTGAGATTTAAACATTTTACAAGTGGAATGTAAGATCTTAAATAGATTCTAAGTGCTTCAGAGATGCTTTAAAATGAGCATGTTTAGTTTATACTACATTATCAGACTGACCCAGAAAACTTGTAGAGTCCCTTACTGAAACCACAAAATGTGGTTCTAAGCAAACTGGTATTCTGCAACTGGAAAACTTCTCTGTAATTTCCAAATTAAAAATATAAAAGATAAAAAAGGTATACCCACAATGCAGCTTTGAAATTGCCATTTCTAATGCTATAATGGCTACTACAGCTACAGAACTACAGTGGTTTTGCTGCAGTTTTTTGCACCAAAGAATTTAAAGTGCAGAAAGAGGGAAAAAATTTGCTATAATCAGTTTTCATGAAAGCACAGTATTACACAACTTGTTATGGTGGCTTGCTTTCAAAACAGAAAAATGTACAAATTCAAAGGAGACTGCAGTATTGCACAACACTGAGAAAATTGAAGACAGAGACCAAGATTATGAGCCACAGACTCTGATTTCTGTAAGAAAGATCATATTTTCTTTTCTCCAAGTACGCTAGGAGACAGTAGTACAGAGCATTTTTGTTTTAGTATGTCTATACAGATTTGACTTTTTCTGACATCAAAAAACCAGATGCTATACAGACATAATTTTCAAAAGGTTCAATCTAATTAAAAGAAACCCAAGCGTCCCAGTATTTTCCTATTTTAGAAATCAGAAGCATGTATTATTGACTGAATAAGCAAGACTGACTCCCAGTCAGGTGTGGGTTTGTTTTAAACTGTTAGAAGCAGATGTGAACCGAAGAAGTGAAAAAGGCACAGCCAGTTCAACAAAATTTGATTCTCCCACTTTTAAAAGGATGCACCAATTATCTTGCTAAACCTGGTATCTGCATAATGAATTTAAATGATATAGCACTACAGAAACGGAACCAAAAACTGGCAGTCATTACAGTCCATTACTAACTGTGATAAACATAAAGAAGCTAAAGAAGCTACTTCAAACAGTTTTTTTATTGGAGTATCCCCAAAATAGAATGTTACTACAATATAAAACACATTGAAATAAAAAGTAAACCGGTTTTGCAAGTAGAAGATGCCAAAGAAAAGATTAAAACCATTCTGTTTTTACCTCTGATTTTTATTACAAGGGTTAGGGTTACAAGGATCCTTGGAAATACACGATCCAAACTCAAACTGATTGTCTTGGAGCCCAACACAACGAGCTATACATGCACTTGGATACGTACGTCCATTCTGACCACATACTGGTACAAACTGATCTACGCAGTTACATGGTAAACCTGTAAAAGCAACACACAAAACAGGAATTTCATTCGCACTTATTTTCTGTGACAGAAGATAGACAAAGGGTCACTAGGACATCTTTTCCTTCCAGCAAATGGAAGGATGTGCTGTATCTTCAGCCAATTTCTCCCTCCTGTAATTTAGCAATGCCGTAGCACATACACGCTCATAAGTAGTGGCAAGGGAAGTCTGTGCTCTGCCTTCTTGCTTGGAGAAAGCCTCAGCTTTCTCCATTTTCTCCCCAAACTCCTTATCTCTTGTCCCGAGTCACATTTCCCTGTCTCTATTTTTAGATATTACCTGAAATTTTGTTTTTCAGTACTGTTTTTTTGTTGGTTTTTTTTTTTTTTTTTTTTTTAAATGTATGCATTTTTTCTGCATTGCAGGTTGGACATGAGGAAAACAAACAGTTAAAAGAACATAATAATAGTAAGTTATCAGGTATTTTCCATTAATACTGTAATCCTTGCCCTAAGAATATTAAGCTTACCGTTTCCGTAGTTTGGAAAGTTACCTGTAAACTTCCGACGTTCATCTTCTGAACTATGCTCAGTTAGACACTGACGTGTAGAACATATCAAGTTTCCAGCAAAACATGAACAGACATTACAATCTATATTAAAGGACGTTCCATGGCCTTAAAATAAATTAAGTAAATGCGTACAATTAATGCAAATATACCAGAAGACTATATACTCATATGTATTACATAGATATTACATTTTCATTCTTAATCGTTCATGGGATTTTCCTTATTCAGTTTATTTTACCCCTGCAATTTCTTTAGTTTTTCTTCCCGTCTGAGGAGAATTTCCAGTATGAGTATTACAAACGCCAATGTTTTGCCACTGCCCGTGACCTGTGAGGGGAAAGCAAAGTCAGCCTTCCCTCAGCCCAATGCAAGCTACAGCAAACAGCGAACTGACCAGGAAAAATCACCCACCGCTTCTGCAGCAACATCCTTATTGTTCATGAAGAGTGGAATGGTGACAGACTGAAATAAAGAGAACGCAGAAGCACCACATGAGCAGCTGAACGGCGGCAGTAGGTCTCACAAGGCTGAATCCCCACAGGACACACCAGAGCGCTATGGGTCACCTCAGCGGAGCCACTGGCGGGAAAGCCTGACTGCTCCGACCTGCGGCCGAACCGCCCTCCCTCAGGCCCTGCCTCCCGGATCCCCCTTCCCCGGTGGGGAGCAGCCGCTCACCTGCACCGGGGTCATGCGGGCGAAGCCGAGCTCCCTCAGCGCCCGCAGCACGCCCGGGCTCAGCGACACCGGCAGCGTCTCCCAGCTCCCCTCAGTCACCGCCTCCATCTTTGACGGGTGCCGGCGCCGTGCCCGCCGCACGGCAGCGCCCTCTTAGCCCCGGGGTCCGGCTCTGGCGGGGCCGCCCGGAAACACGCTCCGCAGCACCTTGGTTCCGCTGCCAGGCGCCTCCTCCGGCCGGGATAGGGGAGCTTTACCTCAGCGAGAACCCCGTCCGAGTCAGGAGGTGGAGGAAGGGGATTCTCCGCCTCTGCTGCGCTCGGGAGAGATCCTGGTGGGACTTGGAGCTGTTGGAGCGAGTCCAGAGGAGGCCATGGAAATGCTGCAAGGGCTGGAGCAGCTCTGCTCTGGAGCCAGGCTGAGAGAGCTGGGCTGGGGCAGCCTGGAGAAGAGAAG
>JAVHNF010028804.1:1801-17202 GCA_034783455.1 Micropsitta finschii | reverse complement strand
GGAAAGAAGAGGCTGTTGAATGAGAGGTGGGAACACCAAAAGTGCTGGGATACAGTCCCTGCAGGCTTACAAAGAGGCTGGTGCCTGCTGGCGCCTTTCAGTGCAGGGCAAGCTCTCTGCTCCTGCTACTCACAATGCCCACTGAGAACCTCCCCCTAAGCGGGATGTCCCTTGTCCTCAGGGCGCCAGGGGCTCCCAAACTTGCCTCTGTTGCCAGGACATTGCCCATTTCCACCACCGCAGCAGCGAGGCTGGGCCAAGCAGACCATGGTGACTCCTTCAGCATCCCCTGGCTCTGGGTACCCAACAGCTCATCAACCAGCATGGTCTGCCCCTGGCAACCTGACACCACCCCACTTCCAGCCTGGTGCCCTGTCTGGCAGAGATCCCACCTGCCTCACTGCCAGGTTGGTGTGAAAATAAGTGACTCCAGAGGCTGCATATTCTCCATGTGCCCTGGCTCTCTGCCCCTCGACTGAATGCACCTCCCTACAATGGGGGGAGCCTACATTTGCAAATCAGCTTCTAAAATGAGCCTGGGTAGGTGTCTCCCTTGGGAGCCCAGCTCTGCCCCTCACTGGTACCCTCAGCCAGCAGGTGCCCAGGGTGTCCTGCCCTTGCCAAACCCCGAGCGAGGCCACCCTGACCCTTGCAAGGCCCAGCAGCACACCCAAGATGCACCAGCAGATGTGATGACCAAGGACACTGGGGCTCACCCCAGCATCTTCATCTATCCCAGCACAGGGACCAACATGGGAACAGGGTCAGCATACTCAGTTCAAGAGCAAAATCAGTGAATTCCTTTAATTAAATCCTCAGATAGAGAAAGAATGATTTCTAGCAGTAGATAATCCTCTAATTCAAGCAGAAGTATGAAGATGATCCATTATCTGGGAGCCAAAGTAAAGTCAGGCAAAGTATAAAACTAAGTTCAAAGCAACAAGGGTAATGCAACAGCATATTTAGATGTGTGAATATATACAGTATCACCTGAATTTTTCAAGTAAAGACAAAAACTCTGTAAAAAAAAAAAAAAAATAGTACAATGGAACGTTCACATAGCAATTTCTAAACCAAGCTGTACTATTCCTTTGACTTGCATTACAGAGGCTAAGAGAAAAACAAAGTTATTATTCTAATACAAAATTCAGACAATATATTGCTTTTGAGGTATCATAATTTATATAGGTAGTATTTTTTGCATATGTACCCAGTGCTCCACTTTATAACATTGATTGTAATTTAAAGTGAATAAATAAATTCCATTAAAAAGATTTATTTAAAAATATAATTTTCTTTAATTTGTCATTAAGACAAAAATTGCATTTTTAAACATGTATGAGGTGCTGGAAGCCAGATATTGACGACTACATTCAAGATACTTTATTAAAATAATCCAGATATTAGCAAATGCCCAGCTACTACACAACAGGTAAAACATGACAAAATGTTTTAAAATGTTCACTTTTTTCAGAAACAAAAATCTGCTAAATTAAGATATATACATGAGAAGTTATCTTGACAAGTCAGCAAAATCACATTGAATGAGACTTTCAAAATGCATGTATTTAGGAATAATATGAACAAGATTAGGAATTTAGGAGAAGGGGGAAGGGAATTAAATATATGGACTTACATGCCTCACAAAATTTAGAGTCTTTTTAAATTTCTTTTGCTTTGGGCACTTCCTGGAGGAGCATCTTTTTTGTTCTGTTTTGCAGATAAACTATTACATTCTTTTGACCCATGGAATGCACACAAACATAAAATACAGAACTCAAATGCACACGTCTCTCTGCTACATAGTCCCCGTTTCTTTATCAATTGATATTTAGCAGGATATTGACATCTTGGACAAGGTTTTATAGCTTCATCAGTGCACAGAGTTTTAGCAACCTGTAGCAAGAGGAGGGAGATGAGAGCTACTTAGACCTTGTAAATAAAAAGTTTCTAAAAAGTGAAACTGAAGAGTTTCTTAGCTACTTACTTTGATGTACTCTTCCTGTCTACTGCTTGAATGGGGAACGGAACTGCATCTCCTAGGTGTAACTTCAGTGTATGAAGGTGGTGTTTGTAAGACGGGAGTTCTGGCTTGAGCTTGAACAAGTCTTAGAGCAGATCTATTGAGGACATTAAGTCTTGTGGTAGCATCTTCAGCTTTCAATAAATATTCCTGTTAAAGTTTGTGGTGGGGAGGGGAAAGGGAGCAAGCCAAGAGAAGGGAAAAAAAACAAAACAAACAAAGAAAAACAACAACAAAACCAAAAAAACCACACACACAAAAGGAAATAATGTTTTAGTTGAGATTTGCAGCTGGGTTTTGCCCCTTTTTTTTGTTTTCCCTCTGCAACAACACATTAGGAAATGAAATTATGTATAATGCCTGTATTTCCATTAAATATTTATGTTTAGTAAGAGAACAAGAGACAGGAACTATTAAAAACAAAGTCCCATGAACAGGGTAAAAAGCCAACTGTCTTTTAGCACTCTCTACTAGAAGTCTTCATGTTTCCAAATTTGGACAAATCTTAACAGCAAGCATGTAAATAGCAAGTATAAGTTTTGTCACAATTAAAGCAAGGTTATACCGAAGTGTGTGCACATACACATGTGGAGGATCTGAAAAAAAAAAAAGAAAAAACAAGCAGATATATATACACTGCTATTAACATGCTTGCTTTTCTAGATGCCCCTTAAAAAACTTCTGAATGTCCTGATGTTTGCAAGTACACCATGAAGAAGCCTTGCCACAAGCGGTCCTGAAAATAAACAGGAAGTAGTCTAGGGTGCCTCCTACAGCATAGTGAAACGGAAAATAAGGAAAAGTATGGCACAAAGGCATGAACAGAGTTTCAGATCTAAAGCCAGAAACAGTTAAGGAAGAGATCCTACAGGATTCTCAAGGGGCATGGGGCAGGGAAGTGTCTTGCATAGCTGAAAGACTAGTACTCAAACTGTTGACAGTTGAAAAGTAATAAAAACTATTGCATTCTCCTACTAGAATCCTTCACATACATATGTTGGAAATGTACCAGCTACCTTTCTGTAGCTTTACAATATGTTTCCTCTTTCCTCTGACTTGTCCTGGTTTGCACTCAGAGAAAAAAGAACAAAATCAAAATTACCTTTGAGACCAACCTTACCCCAGCTTCTTCTTTCAGGTGTTTTACGTACAACTTTCTCCTCTTATCTGCACTTTTATCTTGTACAATGATTTCACGCCAGCTTTTGCTTACTTCCCAAATGCTGGAACAAATTAATGAAAAAAGTTATCCACCTCCACATTTTTGCCAAGAAGTACAGAAGTCACATTAGTAAACTACCTTTAAAAGATTTTTGCATGATTCCATGTCCTATTGGTCATTTTACAGACTACTACTATATTCTAGTTCACCGTATTGTTAGGAAATACAGCTCTCATATACTCTTAAACACTATTGCATAGAATAATAGAAGAGCCTAAAGAGTAGTTGCAATATAAATAACAGAGTATCTTTGACTTACAAAATTAAATAAGTTCCTTCCTTCCACTTACCAAGTTTGTTTCTAAAGTAACATTTTCGTGCATTAAATGTTACAAAAAAAAAAAAAAACCAACAAAAAAAACCATGCCTTTATACCTGTTCTCGCATTCCCTCTAACTATGGCACACATGGCACTCGTGATTTCTTTGAAATAAGTGACAGCCTCTATTGATTAAAAACTAATCTAGAACACTACTCAGGAAGCAAAATTCTTTGAGCATCTTTGTACTTAGAAATAACTGAGGAAATTAAATACACAGAAAAAAAATCTAGAAAATGTGGTTTGTGTACTATGCATTGTTCGGGAACTTGTAATGAGAAGAACTTCTTACACTTAAATAAAAATTTAATATATTTTACATTTTAAAAATACTGTGATTTAGTTTTAAATTTAATAATTCTTATGCTTAGCTTTTTGTTTGTTTTGGTTTTTAATTCCCCCCCTCAACCAACATACTTTTAAAACTACACAGAAAGAGCCACTCAGTTAATGGCAACAAAACTTTTTCATTTTCTTAGAACCAAACAAAATCTATTGACACTATTCCAGAAGTTATTCTGATTTATTTGCAGAAACACATATTTTCCTCTTTGGGGGAGGGGGCAGGAGGGAAGAAGGAAGCAGTAGTACTTACCTGCATAGACTTTCCACTGTCAAAGCATCTAAAACTATAGCAAGAACATGTTTTAAATTTCTGTATTTTAACTCTGTTAAAATATCTAATTTTTCAAGGCCCATTTTCTTGCCAATAAGTCCAGCAAGAATATGTTCTAATGCAAATATTTCTGTTCCATCAATATTCGCCGATATTTGATTTTGGTCTGATCTTTGTCTTTGCAAGCAAATTTCATGAACTACTTTCAGAGCTGGAGTTCTTGAGAGATCTCCATGACTTACAACTTCGTCTCCACTAGGCTGTTCTGAAAGTAATGCATGGTCTTCACTGACAAAGTTGCTCTCTTCTGTCAACATACATGCTGAAGTAGAAGGACTGCCATGACGATCTTCTGTCTCTGACTGTGAGCCCTGTTCCCGAAGAGTGGACAACCTTCTAACTCGTTCAAGTTTTCTTGTCTTTCTTTTACTATCTAGAACTTTGGAATCTTCTTTACATTTTTGGGATAACTCTTGGAAAGATCCCTCATGATCAGGCAATGAGTCTCCGGATTTGTCCAAATGAAGTGAATTATATCCACTATCCTCAGGTGTTGAAAGATCTGGGTAACTTCCCAGCTTAACAGGGGGAGAATTTGTATCACATAGTTCAAAGTTAAAGTTCTCTACAGGACTGTTGATGGAAGTCAGAAACTTACCCTCATTGGCCTCAGGTAACACACTGTAAGTAGGAGTCCTAAGCAACCCGTCAGTAACACTTATAAGGGCACTTTCATTGAATTCGTTAGCATTGTTAACAATAACATCCTTACATTGAATTGGAGATAAACACTCCGGTTCTAGCAATATGGGATCCTTACATTTGGACTCATCTAGTGTAGAAGTTCTTTGTTGTGAAAAGGAAAGTCTCCTCTTTGAGCCATCAGGAATAGAGTCCTCAGTTTTCGAAGGACTACTTGCAAGACATTTGTAACCTTTATCTTTTAGAGAACTTGAAGCAGTTTGTGAAAATTTTTCTTCAGAGCTCAAAACACAAGAGAGCATTTTCTCCGGGATGCTTCCTGAAGAACCAGCTTGTCTTTCACAGCATCCTACAGTTGTGTCAGCTGGAACAGCCTTAGATAAAAGCAGCCTCCTGCGTAGTGAGGAGCTTTTTCTACTCACTTTAGGAGTTTCAAAAAAATCTGCACTTCTATTTGCTTCTTTTCTTTCTAATAAGGTGATAGAATTAATTTCATTCTCAATAGATGGTGACACAGGAAAGGGGACATTTGGACGAATGTGCTCAGAATGCTCTTGTAGCAATGATAAACTTGTTGCACTCAGCCCTTCTCTATGCTCTACATCAGGATCTTTTACTGACTCATTGCATTTGCTGCTCAAAAATAATGAAGTGCGACACGTGTCTTTAAAACTGGAGTATTTCAAACTGCTGCTGGGAGATGTTAATCTATTTCTTTTAAGAACATTGAACATTATGGAACTACTGTCCGACATCTTCTGCTTGGTACTTTAACTTTGTAAATGAGGATACCAGTGTTACTTCTGAAACAAATGATAAAAGTAGTCACCAAATCACCCTCAGATTAGTGAGAAAGCCTTTTGTAAATCTATCAAGCTAGCAGCCATGACAAAAAGTATTTTCATTAGTCCTAGGTAGAAACAGTGCTTATACTTGAACACAAAGATAAATTACAATCAAGTAGATTGTTAGAATGACTAATTAAAATGCATAGTATACCATGAGGCATATTAAAATGTACATCCAGTTAGCCAATTGATCTGCCAATTCTCATCCAAGGAAAAACACTTCGAATAAGTAAAACAACAACTAATCTCATCTGTGCTGAAACTGGTGACAAAACTCCCTCTCATTCTAACAGGACCAAGAATTCTTATTAGCACTGCGATATTGATACATCCAACCACCAACAATTCAGTCCTTAAGAGCTAGCAGGAGCTATTAAGAAGGTTTAGACAAATTTTCCTTGAGAAAAATGAGAGGATTAAGCATGAAGTCACAAGTCCACAAGTCTCTTATTTAGACCCCTACAGTCCCTGAGTGGAATAAAATTTGACCTCTAGTTACAAAGGGAACAGCAGTGCATTCTTACCTGCCTCAGCATTTAAATGTTATCTTATAAAGAAGCTCTCTGCTTTTGCTCAGTTCTGTGTGTAAACTTAGTGTTCTGAAGCTTTACACTTTAATAAAACTGATGGGCTAGCTATACACATTCTCTCATCAAGCACACAGAAATAAAGTTTCCTTCAAACTTATTAAGGATAAAAGCTTTTAAGAACTAGTACATATTTTCCTAGAAAAAAAGTTACAAGTGGTCGATGCATCCACTGAAATAAGAAATGTAAGAATACAGACTTATTTTTCGCCATTCATGCACTAGCCAGAGTGGCAATAGGTCACTGCTTTCTGAACACAAGACACAGTAAAAGATGTTATGAATAAATGTGAGTCTGGAAGCTGTTCTCACAGAAACTATAGCAGTTCACATTAACATTGAAAGACTTTCAAAGTTTGAATCGGGCTATGTTACTGGCCTCTAGAACTGGTATTCTGGAACATAAAGCCTGGAAATAGTGGTTAATTTTTGGAACAGACAAACATGGGAAACTTTAAAGATAGCTTAAACACCAAATACTAAGACATAGCTAATATTCCGAAAGTTCTGACTTAGTCAAGCCCCTAGACACCAAACATAACCAGTAGGAACCAAACTGCCAAGGGGTTAAGGGGGAACTATCCTTTGATGATCTTAGGTGATTTAATCAGCATTTTTTTACCCATACTGAAGGCACTTTAGAAGATCATTGCAATATAGAAAATGCTTTGGTTTTGTTTCTACTCTGAGGAGAGAGCAATGTATAGAAGCTCAAAAAGAACAGGATATTGAACAGCAAACAGAACTTGGCATAAAGGCCAACAAAATCATGCTGTATTGGTATGAAATCAAATAGATTTAAAGCAGCAACAACAACAACAAAAGAATCTATCCACATAATTGAGGTGAATTCTTCCAGAAAAGAAAGGTATGTAAAAATAATTCCAAGATGACAACAGACTCTGAAGTCTGGCCTTTTTATTTTCCCTCTCCCATTTACCTCTACAGGTATCTTATTTTCACATTTGTTTTCCCCTCACTGAGCTTTCCTCATTCCTTGTTTTCATTTTGTGAAATAAATGACAGCACAAATAAGAGACACAAGTGCATAGCATTAAGCTAGTTATTAAATGAATTAGAGATAACTTTAACAATGGAGGACCAACTCCAAGCAGTGTTTACTGTTTCATCTGCCTTACTTTTCAACATTTTATGCAATAGGCTGAAAATGCTGTGTTACGAGCTAGAAAATAACTTTAAAATATAGGAAAAAGGTATGAAGAGTCTTTGTAGTGTATTGCTGCTCTTCAGATGATTATTTATACTAAGAGCAGAGAACAACATCAGCACGTCTCTTGTTTTCATAAAAGGAGGAAGACCTGTAAGAAACCTGTAGTAACAATAAGGCATTGTCATTCTATGCTGAATTTTGTGGAAGTGCGGTAGTTTGCAAACGTTGTTAGGAGATATTCCTACCAAATACGCTGATAAATAGACCTTTAAACTTTGAGTGTTACTTAGAGTTGGCTACTCAAAATGTCAGTGCTCCCACCCCCCATACCCCCACCCAAAATCACATACCCACACTTACCTTTAGAAACATTAATATTTTCCTTAAACACAGTGAAACTAACCACACATTTAACAAAAGTGCACAGGCTTGCAGGTTTAGAAACTTAGTGTTCAAGCAACAAGCTGAAGAAACAACAAAAGGAAAACCTCACTCTTCAAGTTTCATTCTCGGACATTCCATGTGAGAAAATACTTAACCTTATGAACAACTGAAAGTAGAGGAAATTTAAAATACTACAGCATAAAATAACTTAAGCAAACTTGATCTTCAAATAACATAAAAATCATAGAAAAACAAGGTTTTGCAGCTGTAGGGGAGAACAGAATAGCAGAGTTAAAGGAATCCTGGTAATTCAAGCAAAGGCCAAAAATACGCTGTAAATACGCCAGCGCCCAGCAGGAGGAGCCTGTAAACTTACTAGATTGATTCTGAGAGAACAACTTTGAAACAATTTTAAGAAAGCTGCTGCAATACGGAGTGAACAAAGTCCATTATACTTCTTTACAGCAAGTCCCGGTATACAGATCAGGTTTGTATACACTTTTTTCCTTGTACAAATTACGATTTAGTTTAACAAGAAGTCTCACTTTACAAATACACTACAGAAGGGAAAGGCTTTCAGAGTTGCTGAACATCTCTCATAATGGAATGAGATGCTACTTACATTCATAAGAGATGCTTAATAAAACTTCTTATGACCTGTCTAAATTATAAAACACTCCCTTTTTTATGAGGGGAAGTTTTCATCTGCTAGATCTGATACACAACATCAAGCTCTTTTAATTTGGTGATCTTGAGGTAATTTCTGAAAGTATTGTTAACCTTGGCTTAGACATCATAAAACACATGTGCAGGGAAGACCGGTCACACAAGCAAGTCAGTTCCAGAGGAAGGACTAATAAGATCTTCTAGATGTATATTCTTGTGCCGTATGCATTTTCCACATCTATTACTAATTTTGCAGTTCTCGATATACAAGTCAAATGCAGTGTTCCTGGCAGTTTACAGAACAAAATATTTTGTATTCAGAGTCCCAAACTAAATTAAGAGGAGGATTCTGGTATTTAGACAAGGAATAATTTCTGACAAGCTTAGTCTTACATTGTCCTAAAGAGATAAAAATGTTGGTCATAGAAGCCAGTGATAAATGGTGCCTATAACTTAAACAGGGGTCCTAGGATGGAGTCATGCTTATTTGCAATACTAATTTACATTCCCCAGTAACACACATTGAACACTGATGCTTTGAACTTTTCTGTCCTTGCCACCACTGTTAACAAAACAGACAAAGGCAAAGTTCCAGTGATGCAACACTTATTCCTCTGTTATTTAAAGATACCATATCTTCAGTAAAATTATCTGAACACCCTGCTCTGTAAGCATTATATATAAAAAGAGGGAAGTCATGAATGCCTTCAAAGGTATTAATATTGAAGATGGTATAGATAGGTCCTATCTGTAAGATGTGGGTCACTTACCCCAATTTGTGAAGCAACTCGAAATCTTCCAAAGGAAAGGTTTTGTAGTCAAAGTATTGTTTACCGCTACTGATTACCTAAAGTGAGAAAGGATGTGGAGGGAAGAGAGAGAGGTGCAAGAGAAACATTACCTAGCTGAGATACAGTTGTCAGTTCATCTATCTATGCGTTTACTGCAGTGACTAATTACACAGCGATGAAGGTAACGGCTAACTAGGGACCAACTCCCGAGGGTCCCTCAGGCACCTGGAATGCCGGACACAAGCAAAACAACAGCTTTACTCCCTCATCTGGCAAACGGCTAGGCACAGGACACAGAGCCTAGAGGCCCCCTACCACCGAGCGCAGCGGAGCCGGTTGGCGGGACTCCCTGAGGGCTGAAAGCGAGGACCTGCAGACTGGAGAGAACGGGAATCCTACCGCTCCAGCAGCTCGCCGCCCGGCTCTGAAGCCCGTTGCCCTTAGTGAGGAGCCGCTTCGCTTCTCTCCACCCACACCGGCTCCTCGCGTGCAGCCGCCGCCGCTTTCCCTCGCTTGGATTTGAACTACCCGCCGCACCAACCGCCCCGCGCTGCCTCCCCCACCCCTTTCGTGCTGCGGCCCTCGGGACGGGACGGGACAGGCAGGGCAGGGCGGCGGGCTGAGGGCCTGAGCCTGGAGACAACGGCTCCACCGAACACAAAAGCCCGCTCCTCCGAGATATGAGAAGGCTCATACTTCTCCTTACATTTTATACTTCAGCCCTGCTGCCCCCGCCGCACCCAGCCCACCATTAAAGGCACCCCCGAGTCGTTCCTCTCCGCGCCTTGCTTCTCCTCAGGTGCCCAGGGAGAGCGCGGTTTTCCCGCCTCTGTGGGAACCCCCTCAGCTCCCTGCTGGGGCCGCCAGAGCTGAAGGGGGTGGGGGGGCTGCAGAGGCGCGGCTTGATCTCAGCCAGCCACAGGCTTTCACACATAACGAACTTTACACCACAGCCTTTAAGGTTGAATTATAAAGGTCCTAATCAATGCGGGTAAATTAGTACATTTGTACCCGACAGCCCAGAAACAAAGCAATCACCGAGCGTTTGTCAAGAGCCATCTAAATAAACTGTCGGGTGGAAGTGAGAATTCGCTTAGGGTTTTGCGTGGTTTCAGTTAATCCGTATATAAAGAATAAAAAAAAGCTCGGCAAGGATAACGTGGGGCTACACCGGGGGGGTGTGTGGGGGGAAGCAGGAGCTTGCTGCACAAGGACATAAAGAAAACCCAATTAAATCACTGTAGAGTTCTCCTTCTGCTGGGTATTACTCCCCTTCATCTCGCTAATATTACCCCGGGTTATCTCTAATTTTGTTGCTTCTTTCCCTCTTCACACTTCCAGTTTTCTCCTCCACCAGGACAGTGAAGGAGAGATATGAAATCGTCGTGTGCGACTCTAAAAGCAACACCTACATCTAAAGAAGCAAAGTAGAGGCTTTCCAAAGAAAACCCGAAATGGGGTACTGTCATCTTCAAATTTGCAGCGCTCCCCTCTGGCAACCTTCAGCCTCTGACAGCCGACCTGCCCGGCAGGCTCAGAGTGGCCTCAGGAAACATGGGCTTAAAAGTCAGGGTATCTGCCCTTTCCTTTTTAGAAGAAGAAATCGTTAAAAACTTTCCAGAATGTAATACACGTTTTCCAGAAGTGCCTTCTGTAGTATCGTCTATTTCACATGTATCAGAAGAAAACATGTTTTAAATAGTTGTATTTATTTATAAAATAAATGATTTTTTTTCAGTGAAATTGGCAGCTTGCTGCAAGTTCTGTCTCTTGTCACTCAAACCCGGATAGACAAAAAAAAAAAAAAAAAGTAACAATTTGTAATTTCAGCATTTAATACAATACAGACATCGCACTAAAAACAAAGAGCGACTTAACAAGAAGCGTCACACACCCACCAACCAACCAATCAGAAAAATCCAAACCTACGCTACAAACCCAAACCCCCCAAACCTGAGAACACTGCTTTTAAACAAAACGATGTAAGGCAGTCTGCAACATACGCTGCGCTTGGCTCTGACTGCGTTTGCTTATCATCTAGGAGTATTTTGTACCTCCCCGCCTCGCCTGACAAGCCTTTCCTTACTCTTTCCTACCAATTCCCCAAGAGCTGCCGACTTCCTGGGACAGTGAAGGTCTCCCACACAGCCCCCAACCCTTTCTGTGCCTCCAAATCCAAGGAGCTTCCTTAGGGCAAGAGTTTATCCGCCCGTCAGACCGCGGACTGCTGAAGGAAGCGGGCTGTTTCAGAAACAACTCTCCAGTCGTTTCTTAAAGGAACCGAACCTTTAAGATCTGGTAAAAATATCCTGTTTTTCCAAGGGAACAGTTAAAAGCTGCCAATAATCAAGCAATTATAAGATTCCTTCCCTAATAAGGGAGGCAGCTTCACAGAATTAACTTCAACTGACTTTTTCATGGTGCCGCGTTATTGACAAGTCCTTTTAAAATTACCGGTTTGACAAATGCGTTTTAAAACACAAAACGGGCGTGGGGAAATAAGTCTTTTTTTATTTGTTTGTTTATGAAATAATAATTACTTCGCATGCATTTACCATGAAAGGTAGGGTTCAGGTTCCCCCCCGTCTCTGCTTCACATTCCCTTTATTCTATATATTTGTTCACAGCTGCCTGAAATCACTACTGTATTTTTATTACGTTTAACTTAAGTAAAAAGTTAGGAAAACCGCAACTATTTATTATTCGCCGAGTTTATTTTAGATAAGCTGTAGGTAATGTATGAAGGTGATTTGCTACTATGAGAACACTATCAATAAATTGCCACTGGTAAACCTCATACACACCCACACATTTGGGTGCTTAAGGAACATTTTATACTCAGTATTCAGGAGAAGAAATACATTTCCTTAAATTAGGGAACCTTTTAAATGATGAAGTAATTTAAATTGGCATATTCTCAAAACAGTATTTGTTAAGGATTTTTTTCCAGGGAATAAAGCAAAGATGGGTTATTCTGCTAAATGCCAAGCGAGGATTCCAAATCTGCAGCTCCAGTGACGCTGAGCCAGGGACCGAGAGAACAACTGGTGTCATTCCAAATCTCGTCTGTGCTATTCCACTTCGGAATCACCGACGTTTGAAGTTCTTTCATAGTAACTTAAAATGTGCTGTATCGCGGCTTGTAAATTTGAATTAATACAGGTACATGTGATACTGCCCACATGCTTCAAGTATTTTTACAAGGGCATGTAGTGATAGGACAGATGGGAATGGCATTAATCTATAATAGTGTAGATTTAGATTAGACATTGGGAAGAATTTATTTACCGTGAGGGAGGTGAGGCACTGGTACAGGCTGCTCAGAGAAGCTGTGGCTGCCCCATCCCTGGCAGTGTTCAAGGCCAGAGGACGCGGCTTTCAGCAACCTGGTCTGGTGGAAGGTGTCTCTGGCCCTGGCAGGGGGTTGGAACTGGATGAGGTTTAAATTCCCTTTCAGCCCAAACGGTTCTGAGATTCTATGAATATCAAGATGCTGGTTTTATCCAAGTGTCTTGGATAGAACAGAAGACCCGGAGGCGAGCGCCCGGAGTGTTAAAGCCCCGTGGCTGCCCCACCCTCGCACGCACAGCCGGTCGGGCGCCGCCACACCGAAATGGAGGGTGCGCTAGATCTTTTCGCGCTACCCCTGCACCGCTCGCTGTCTTCTTCGCACATCGGCGATACGATTCAGCCGAAAGCTTGAACATTTAACAAATGCCACTGAATATTCTGCTCTTTTCTCATAAGTGGTTAATTCACACAGTCGTTACAAAAGCATTTATTACTTTCTCGACTTCATTACCCAGTGGGGAGGAGGTTGGAGGTGTCGTTATTAGTCGGCCGGGAGGGGCCTCCCTCGACTGCTCCCCGGCTCTGGCGGCCGCTACCAGAGCGGTACGACCTGGTGTGCAAGGTGGCACCGGCGCACGGTGTGTCGTCATCAGCCGGCGCCGTGGGCAGAGCGAGGCTGGCGGAATTGCTGTGCAGGCGAGTGGCGGTCGGGGTTTGCTTGGGGGTTTTGGGATCTTTCCGTTGGAGCCGGTGGGTCCCTCCGAGCGGGGAAGTGGAGATACCGTGGCGAGTAGGGAAAGGCCTGGCCTAGCCTCGGCCTTAGCTCCTGCGTAAAAGCCCCGCGGGGGGGTAGGGGAGGCCCCGGTGCGGAATTGGGGCTGGCTGGAATGCCTGCGGTTGAGAAAGGCCTGCTGGCCGTCCTCCTCCGTGGGTGCTACAAGACGTGAAGTAGCGGGTTTGTCTCTCATAGGTACCTAATAGCGTGGCCGGCTTCCCTCGTCTTGACGGTAGATGGCGGCTGCCGGGTGCGTCGCTGTGTGCCTTTTGCTTGTGGCACCTCGGCAGCACTTGTAGTTGCAGGCAGGGTACGTGGAGGCCTGCCAATCCACAGCACCTCACTGCAAAATACACAGCTCTGGTCTTTAGTAGCAGTATTATTTTGCGGCATGAGCAGCACTCCGCGTGCCACTGCAGCTGTGTTCCCTTCATAGTTTAGTTCTCTGGCTTGGAAATTGCTCAAGTGGTAATGAACTACTATAGTATATCTTACTATAATGTACTATTACTATAATTATCACTATAATGTTATCTTACTATAATGTACTGGCAACAAAAAGGCTATAACACCTGTGGATCAAGATGCCACTGTGGTTAAGGTAGAGCAAAACCTTACTTGAAAGCTATAGAGTTTAATGAATTATCTCCAGTTCTCTCAAATGGAGTAGCAAGATTTTAAAAAGGTGGTTTGTTAGATGCTGAACAGGATGAAGTGCTTCTGTGAAGCCTATCATTCTGTTTTCAAGACCTTAGCTCAAACAGTGAAGAAAGAGAAATAATCCTTACTGTAATATTAAGCAAAAGCAGCCAAGAGACATGCTTATAAAGAAGCATTATGAATGTGATTCCCAAGCATAAGGGTTAGGAATCTTTGTCTCCTCTGTCAGTCAGAACAGTGACATAGAAAACAGCTACCTCAGAAGATTAAAAAAACATGTACAAGGGGATACTCACATCCTAGTCTAGTCTTGAATTGTGTGGAAAAAAGTGCTGATTATCTGCCTAGTGGTTACAGTAGCAGCCTTGAAACTTATGGTTGCAGCCATATTTCTGTGTTAGAATAGGATTACTTAAAGCTTGGTAGCATGTTTTTGGAGGATATGTAGCTATTTAGTCTGATACTGTGAAGGAATGCTTGTCTTTAAATAAATCCAATAAACAATCAAAAAACAATGTCCAATAAACAATCAAAAATGTCATAGGGCATTAAGAAGTGTCTGAAAAGTAGCACTGCGTTACCAAACTCTTGATCTGTTTGTTGACTGTGCACCCTATGTTAGGATTCTGAGGGTGGAATTTCTTCTCTCTGCCTCTCCCCCCCTTTTTTTTTTTTATTCCTCTTAGTCTTCTACAGTCTGTTCCAAGGATTTATAATTCCTTAAATCAATGAAAAGGTTAGCTAGTGTTGTATCAGAGGGGGAAAGGGAAAATGCAAGGCTTACCTTGTTTTATGATAGCACTGTTGATAATAGTGTTACGTAAGAAATAATTTCCTTTTATGTTTCTAGTAGGGCATTGGCAGGAGGTAGGAATAAAATATAAATTGGGCTTTCATGTTTAAAATCTTACTAAATAGAAAATGTCGTGCTGTCTGCTCTGGAGTCCTTAGTACAGGAAAGTCATAGACCTGTTGGAGAGGGTCCAGAGGAGGCCACAAAAGTAATCAGGGGAATGGAGTACCTCTGCTATGAGGAAAGGCTAAGAAAGTTGTGCTTGTTCAGCCTGGAGGAGACTCTGGGGAGACCTTATTGTGACCTTTCAGTACTTAAAAGGGTCTTATAAGAAAGATAAGAGACATTTTAGCAGGGCCTGTTGTTACAGGACGAGGGGTAATGGGTTTAAACTGAAAGAAGGGAGATTCAGGCTGGACATGAAGAAAAATTTTTATGATGAGGGTGGTAAAATACTGGCACAGGTTGTCCGGAAAGATGGTGGATGCACTGTTCCTGGAGACATTCAAGGCCAGGCTGGATGTGGTTCTGAGCAACTTGATCTAATTGGAGA